>JAUJPO010064380.1:0-12632 GCA_032270745.1 Tiaropsis multicirrata | reverse complement strand
TTAATTTTTTTAAACACAAATTTCCAAACCCCCCCCCCCCCCCCATATATTTGGCACCGGAGAGTAAGCACTAAGTATTTCATGGTCAACTCGATCAACAATTGTTGTACAATCTCTCCTAGCATAATTAGAATTAACAGATATTTTTACAAAAAAGCTGATTTACAGACCTGTTCTTATGTTTTTGAAAATTGTTTCTGTTCTGACAGTTTTTTCTTTTTCTAGCTGGGAAATTTTATGTTCTGACAAAAGAATTTGTTATTCTGAGGTTGCCTTGCCAATCTGAGCTATGTGTCCTTACATGTTATGGAAAAATTCTCCAGTTGAATGCCAGTAGAAAGGGTTCAACTTAACAGGTTTAATTTTTTTTGTTGTGAACTTTCGCTGTTGTTGTGGCTTTTATTGTTGTTGTGCCTCTAATTGGATGATCAAATTATAATCATGGCTATCCGAAATTTCAACATCGACATCTAAACTCTGAAATTGGCTTTAGCTTCTCAGGACTCAGTCCCCTTTAAAAACAACGAATAAACGAACTGAAACAGTCTAAGGAAATGTATTTCACCTTCAAATGAAGGAAATAAATACAAAGTTGCAGAGAGGAAAAGTTTAAAGGCCCAAAAGGTACCATCTTGATTTAACTGGTGTATTTTCTGTACCAATGTTCAACCAGTTTAACCAAGGAAAATACTTTATTTTAAATGTTTTGAACTTCTCTAAAACTTGACTTCTAAGACAGAAGTTTTGTCAATAATAAAATCAAATAATACTATTTTGAACTTTAAACTTGGTTGAGTTTGTTGCATTAGCATAACATGAAGAATGAATATAAAGTAGAAGTCGTCGTTGAGAAATTTATTTAAAAAATCACCACAAACAGAATTGCCAAATAAGAAATGGATCAAAAACCTAGGTTAGTTGCTTGCTTGGTAAACATTTTCTTTTGGACGGAGTTTTGAGAGAAGAAAAGAAAACTAGGCTTAAGCTAAATGTTTGAATGGTGTTGATTTTTTTTTTTTGAAATAGATAACCCTGCAATTTAACCTCTTGTTATGCTTTACTAGAAGTAACAAACGCTCGAATTTTTATAGGCTTTTTAATACTCAGCAGATAACTCTCATAAAAAAAGTATACCAAACCAACTTTCCTTACAATGTTTTCAATCTTCATACTTTTTTTAATTCTTTCTTAGATATTACCGCCGGAAGATATGGTTTTTGATCCTTATACGAGCATGTTGCATTGCCAGTGTCGTCTCAGTCTGCATGAACACACCACAAACCTTCAAAAAACATCCACAGTTACGCAAAGTAACCTTAACCATCGATATCGTGACTGGTTTCATCTTAGGATGTGAGGCCGTTATCAAAATCCTACATAAGGGTTTCATCAGGGGGAAGAAATCGTACTTACGAAGCGCGGGACGAATATTCGAACTGGTGATGGTGTTATGTATTTTAATCTCCATTGGAATACAATCCTATGAAATGACTTTGGATATTTCTGATATTGAAAAGAAAGTGAATAATGAGTATTTGAAATATTCCTTTTTGAGAGCACCACGTCCTTTGTTGTTGCTACGGGTTATGAAATCTATGCTGAACTTGAGTCTACCTAAGACTGTATCGTACCGTTCAATGAAACAGATTTGGGGTGTCTTTCTGTTCACATGTTATTTTGTTTTGTTGGCTGGCTTACTGGGCATTCAAATGTTTGGACTGATGAATTTCTACTGTGTGAAAAATGGAACCGACCCTCAGAATGTGACCCAAACTGACCTCTTGATACCTTCCACCCGTTGTCCACCTCCTGGATACGAAAACAACAATTTCGCTTGCCCAAACGGTTTTGTGTGTCGGAATCTAACATTCGAGAGGTTTTACACGAATCAACGACCCTTCGAACATATTTTAGCTGGATTACTTACTGTTTACGAAGCATCCTCAATGGAAGGATGGTCTGCAATCATGTACGCGGGAATGGATATCCGATACTTCTTGTTCTCCTTCCTCTACTCATTGGCGCTGATCATCTTTGTTTCAATTCTGGTCAAGAACGTTTTCATTGCTATCATCACAGAGGCTTTTGCTGACTTGAGACTTCAGGTATGTGGTTTACCCTCGCCTCTTTGTTACTCGTTCGCATTCAACTCGTGAATGTTCGAATTACAAAATTTGGAAGAGTCTTAATAAAGTCTGTGTTTAAAAAATTAACATTGCTTGTCACTTAGGATTAGTTTGTTCAGAACTACAAACTAACGTAGAGATGATTAGAATACTCTAACTATGAGATTAGTAACCGAGGCAATGTTTACCGACAATAAGTAGAAAATCTATCTGAATTCTTAAAAGTTTAACCTAAAAGGTGCAGATCATTTTCTGAGAGAGAAAAATTCTAACGTTTTATTATGCAATCTTTAAACTTCAACCAGTATATTTCTTAAGCCACAAAAAATTGATTTTAGGCCAGGAAGACGATTTAACAATGTTAATACAGCTAATATATCAGATTTTCAAGGTCAAAAAGTATTTTGAATAAGATGATTTCGTTCCTTAGCAACAAACAATAGATGTTGAAAGTCCAATCCTTTCTATGTTGACATAACTCGGTGTATCTAACGGGCTAGAAATTAATGACAATCTTTGGTCTCAAATGGTCCAGATTTTTGTAGCAGGGTTTTGATGAACCTGAACTAAGCATGGCTGTTAATTTCGTCTAGTGTACTATGATATTCTTTTCTCGTGCTTTAAAGTATCTTTTACAAGCTTTACAATCAATAATATATACATGGTTGAGCTTTATAGATAAGAAATGTCAGCGCATCTAAAACGTATGAATATTCATGGTAGGTGGTTAACGCCGTCATATGGAAGATGCAAAAGATCGTAGTCCGTCAGCTGACGTCCATTTTCGACTCCGGTGAGGGAACAAAGTCTACCTAAGTCAGTATTACTACTCGAGTTAACCTAGCAATCTTATTGTTTTGTTTTTAGTATGTGGGCTTGTGTTTTGAGTAGTTGTTAATTGCTTGGAAACACTGATGCAATTCAAGGACTTTTGGGCCTAAAACCATTCGACGATTTCATAACATAAATAATATCGAAGAAAGATGAATTAAAAGGTGATTGCAATAAAATAACAGAAAACTAAAAGAGTGGCGACTGCATAAAATTAGAATATTTCGACACATTGCGTGTCTTCTTCAGCAAGTAAATCTAAATCATAATAGTTTTTATACAAAAAAATTAAAATAAAATCAAACTGTTTCTGCTACTGTCAAGGGAATAAATTACCAATAAAAAGGTCCAATGGTCCAGATTGAAGAATAAAGATAGTTATTAAGTTTGACCGTTATCATGATATTATCTTATAGGGACTTTCATAATGATAATGGACTCCCAAAACAAAAATGTGATGATGTTGCAAAAATAGCTCTGTGTTTTAAATAAAGATACAGTAACTCGTATTTCAAAAACATGAAAATGATTTTAACAGCTTAATGAATTAATCTGCTCTGTTATGCTGCTTTGTGGTTTATATTTACCAGCTCTATTCTTATTGGGCATGTGTATCGAATGATACATTCGATGTCTTTTCATCAGACACCCAACATGCTCCATCACGTTGGTGAATATTCTCCACAACGTAAAGATATACATTTTGATCTGCCTGCTTTTTGTTAGACTGAAATTGTCTAAGTGCTTCTTCATAGGTAGCTAGCACTAAATGTGTTGGTTTGTGTCTCCCGATATACCACGACCAAAATTTCATCTCATATTGATCAGTATAAGGGCTGTCGTAGACGATCATTTTCAAACGGTTGGAGGAAGAATTTCTACGTTTGTTCTCTTCGTCGAGAATCTTGAATATCATTGGAAAATACAGCCCGCTGATGCTCTCCATTTAAAATAAATGGTACTTGTATTTCGAAGGCATTGCCAGTCAAACATATGAAGAGATTTTGCATATTGAAATCGATCAAAAAGTGGATTCAACATAAGATCTTTAATATTGATGGATGTTTGATCATAGTAGAATCTACCTTAAGTTATTATACGATAGATGGGAAGCCAACTTTCTTTTGGACAGTAATGCAAAGGGCTAAAAAGCTACAGTAACTCGTGTTTCAAAAACAGCTCAATGATTTTAACAGCTTAATGAATTAATCTTAAGAACCGATCAACGTTCTTGCACTGCCGAAGGGCTGCTGACTCGGAATGTGGCGAATCAACCCAACACATTGGCTTACATAATTTACATCTGGTCAACATTAGATATGGTTTGCATCAATTAGATCTTTAATATTGATGGATGTTTGATCATAGTAGAATCTACCTTGAGAGTTATCATACGATAGATGGGAAGCCAACTTTGTTTTGGACAGTAATGCAAAGGGCATTTTATGACAATAAACCATCCTCTTTCGTCTTGAAGTGTTTGAAGATTTGATAATAAAGTATGATCTGTTGGATCGATTCATCTGCTGCAGGTCCATTGGTGATGATGCGGTTAAGAAAAGTATATATTTGTTTTGTTTGTTTGATAAATCTTTTGTAATTCTTGCTTGGCAAGTATGCTGAAATGCGTGCTTGATCTGCACCAGTGCCATCCCAACGAAATGCTCGATCTTTATTCAATAAGTAAACATTGACCGTATAACACTGTTCATTGTTGGTAAATTCAGTCATATATATGTCTTCATGAAACGTTCGTTTTTACCATTCTTTTCATGGTCTGTAATCATGGTGATGTTTTTCTGTTCGGAGCAATAGCCAAATAAAGGATTCTCTCTTGAGCAATGCACAGCCGACGATAACGGTAGTGGTTGCAGAGATATTCTTCATCACCAACTTCGTTTGAATGGATGACTTCAAGTTGTATCCTTGCAGCGATCCTCAACCGAATACAAAAACAACATCAAAATCGGTCAAACAGCAGTATTGCATTCACGACATTAATCTTGACATTGAAAGTTATGACATTCTTTTAATTAAATCTCCCCGTTTATACGAAACAGCATCAAGTCAGTATAATTCAGATTGATAATCGACTTGTTTTATAATGATTACTTATTTTTTTCTGCAAACTTCCTATAAGACACTTGTGTATGCTGCTGGTTTGCTGAACAAAAATTTAATAATGCCTATGCAATTGTTTACGCTATAGGCACGAATTAACTTTTCGACTTTTTTTATACCAGGACATTTTTTACAACCCTCCCCCCACCCTTTAATTAATTTAGGAAAATTTCCTAACTGATATTCGCCTAAACGTACTAAGTTGTTGTGATTATACTTTTTTATACTAATTATTAGTATTTCAATCTTTCAATCTCCCTGGCTACTTCGGAGCAATAGCCAAATAAATGATCCTCTCTTGAATATATATAGCAATATATATAAAGAAATCGTTGATGTCGAGAAACGAGGCATGATTGGAAATTAAAACTTACCGTGATGCTATAAATTTGGTTTCTTATAAAAAGATTAAGTTATTATAAGAACAGAAGCGGGTTAATTGCGCTTGCTATCAGGGAGGCAAAAAATGGCCAAATATGTACAGATAAGGTCTTCCTTAACTATGCAGCATGCCCCCGATGTTTAAGAAAAGATGTTGCGCTACCATGTGATTAAACGTCCATTGTTCTCATTGGTGAACTATTTTTAAAACAACCCGTTTTGTAATATTCTGCTTTGAAATATTCAGATTTTTAGATTTTCTTTTCAGGTGTTTTTCTTTAAAGGAATTGTGGGTATCACTTATCTCTTTTATTTTTTCTCCCTTCAGGTCAGTAAGTTATCAACCCACGTCAACCAACCCAAGGAGACTGGAGACGAATCCAAAGTGTTGCGACGTTCCGAAGAACATTTGAGTTTAGTCAACCGTAATGAAGATCTACGCCGTAACTACGCGCGTCAAGTGATCGCACGAATCACGCGGAACGGTGCTTTTCAGTTCGTCGTTCTTTTATGCGTTCTAGCAGACGCGATTATCCAATCGTTCTTCTTCAAAGAGAAATTTGCCAAATATATACAGATAGTATTCACGCTGCTGTTCCTAGTAGAAACAATCCTTAAGATGATCGGTCTGGGCCGCAAACAGTATTTCCAAAGTACTCAATGTGTGTTCGAGTTTATCATTTGTGTTGGATCAACCGTCTTCTTAGCACCCGTGTTTTTCGGGCGTTCCGGTTTCGTGGTGTTCCAGGTGATGCGACCTTTCCGCTTAGTGTTAGTATGGAGCACATTGCGCTCCTTTTTGAAAAGGATTCTGGGTAGCGGACGCAAGATTGGAAGTCTCATTTTGTTCACGTTGGCTGCGTTAGTGATGGCTGCTGGAATCAGTTTACAAGTTTTTTGCGGTACAGGGTTGCCGTCAGATCCGAATGATGATCCTTACAGTTTCTCGACCTTCCCTCAAGCTATCAAATCTTTATTTCAAATCTTCATGACTGAAGCATGGGCAGATATTATGGATGATGTATTATACCGTGGCGGGCTTGGATTCGCATTCCTTGTATTTATCCTGTTCATCCTTTTTCACTTTCTTGCGGCGACTATCCTGATTAGCGTCTTCGTTGCTTTAATTCTTGACAATCTTGAACTCGAGGAAGACGTCAAAATTGCAAAACAACGTCGCCTGGGTGAAGAAGTCGCCGACACGCATGAAAAGTTGCCAGCGCGCATGCGTTTGTATCAGAACTTGAAGCCGCGTCCGAAGTTGACGAAGATCGATTATGTGGAGACAACGTTACCGAAATTACGACAAAGTTTCGTCAGCAATTATGTTGAAATGGGTGAAGAAATGGATGAGGAGGTACGGTAACTTTTTTTTTACCACAAAATTTTTCCCGGAATTAAATTTCGCGTATTTGGGTGTCAGCCGTGAAATTGATTTTGGAAAACATAGCTAAAAACTCATATTTTGAAATTAGTTATTTAACCAAATATTTCTTACTGCTTTGGCCGACATACCAATCAACTACAACAACTGCAAAATTAAATTGTCAGAAGCGTCCCTTTTTTAAAGTATAAAGAGTAGGTTTCCATCTCCTTAGCAATAATTTAAATCCAATTAAACAGAAGAACACTGGAATCTGTAACACTCTTCTACTACACGCCTTTTTTCACAAGGATTTTAAACAATATGACTTTGATATTCTTATATAAACCATAAATGATAAATTATAACTTATAAAAGAGAAAGCTCTTATTAAAAGTGAGCTTGCTAACATTTTCATTTTTTTAAAGGTTCCTGTCATCACTAATTCGAACCTTCGATTCAACAAAATATGCGGCGAACCATCAGCCAATGAATCTCTCCCGTTGAATTTCATCGAAAACCAGCCCATGGAATCCAATTCACTCCATCAGTTTCGCAAACAGTCTAGCGTGTCAACTCTCATGCAAGATGCACTCAACAAACGGATGAGTATCTCGCACCATGGTAACGGCACAATCAAAAAACGTCAAAAAACAATGACTAAATCCTTCAGAAGTGGACTCTCACGTCATTTGAGCGGACAAAGTGCCGGTAGCCGACGGGCACGAGATATGACGCCGTCAACACCGCTCAGCCGCGTCTCCAGTAACCAGAGCGCCACACGTAAGACCTACAACCAGAACCGTCGAATTAGCAGTTCGAGTATGGATCGTTCTAAAGATATCGATGTTGGTTTAGTGCGACAGAAACTCGAAGAAGCTCAACGCAAGAAGGAATCGCAAATTGAACAACTTCGTGAAAATCATCCGCTCTTTGATAAATCCTTATTCGTGTTCTCCGTTAAAAATCCGATCCGAAAGTTCGTTCAAAAGATCGTTCATTCTCGATACAACGCACAAAAAGACGAACAAGCGGGACACGTAGGTGGATTTAGTCCCGAACGCTTGAAACGTTACTTCGCTTCTCAAACATGGTTAGATTGGATAATGTTGTTTTTCACGCAGGTCTCTATCGTTGCCATGATATGGGAGTCTCCGTCCCATCGAACGTTCGACAACGAAGTTTTGAAAGTCATCGAATATATCTTTGTTGTGACAACAAGCATCGAATTAACACTCAAAATTATTTCAGACGGTCTCATCCTCTCGCCCAACGCCTTCATCAGGGACTTCGGTAACGTCATCCACGTTTTCATCTATATCGTCAGCTTAATCTATATTGCTTGGAAACCTGAAGTCATCCCGCCCGGTACCGCCCAACAAATGATTTTAGTGCTCAGAGCGTTACGCCCACTTCGACTTATCACTTTGGCGCCACCCTTACGAAAGGTGGTTACCGTACTAGTCAGTGGCTACAAAGCTATCATGAAAGTTGCTATGCTACAATTCGCGCTGATGTTTGTCTTCGCCACCTATGGTGTTCAGTTTCTCAGTGGTGAACTTGAAAAATGCAATGATGCTAGCATCTCCACCAAGGCTAACTGCACTGGTGTTTTCCGCACCAAAATCGCAAAACCAAACGATTTTACCAATCTGTCCGGAAGACAAGTGGAAATCTTGGTACCGCGCGTTTGGAGGAATCCAAAAAGTTTCAACTTCGATCACATGGGGAACGCTTTGTTGACGTTGTTGGAGATTCTCTCTTTAGAGGGTTGGACTGAAGTAAGAGACATCATTGAAGCCAAGTTCGGTTTTTTTGGTTCCTTATATCCTCACGCTTATGTTTTCTTCGCTTCGTTGATCGGCTTGACTCTTTTTATCGGCGTCATTGTCAGTAACTTCAACGAAAACAAAGGGACTGCTTTACTTACTGTCGAACAAAAACGTTGGAAAGATTTGAAGAAGAAAATCTTACTTGCTCAACCCTTGCATCTTCCATCCAGACCGCCTGCAGACACGCTCCGATACAAAATGTATGAAATCTTTATTGGAAAGACGTATAACCGATGTTATGGTGTACTCATCCTTATCAATTGTGGTATGTTATGTGTAGGACAGTGGGTGCCAACAGAGAGGGAAGACAGTATTGTGAATACTCTGACCTACGTATCCATTGCCTGTTGCATGTTGTTCACTGTTGATACCCTGTTGAAGATTTATATCTTCAAATGGAGCGGCTATTGGCTGAGTTGGAGAAACAGATTCGACTTTTTGTTGATGATCTGCGGACTCATATTCAGCTTATGGAACATTGCGTCATGTCATGGTGTAGCAGAGGACGAAGCTTCGTGTAATTACTCCAAACAATTTGGTGTAGCTGTCTTTATATTACGGTACGTGTCGTTGTCAGGGAAACACAATATCCTTCGAATGCTTATGTTAACCGTCGTTATTAGTTTAACCAAGAGTTTTTACACCATCGCCGTTCTGGTATGTATAATGTTTTGCTATGCTTTTGTCGGGGTGATAATGTTCGGGTCTGTCAAACCCGGGTTGGCCATCACACGGAATGTCAACTTCACCACCAGTTATTACGCCTTTTTGTTGCTATTCCGTGTTGCGACAGGAGAGGATTGGAACGCAATCATGCATGACGCAATGATAACAAAACCGTATTGTACGGAACGCCCGTACGAAGACTACTGGAAAAGCACATGTGGAAGCCCCACTTTCGCTATGATTTATTTCCATTCCTACTATCTTATCATCAGTTATATATTTCTCAATCTGTTCATTGCTGTTGTTATTGAGAATTTCTCCATCTTCTATTCGACGGATGATGATCCGATTATGTCACAACAAGACATTCAGTGTTTCCAAGAAACCTGGAATCTATGCGATGAAGAAAAGTCTGGAGGTATGAGTCTGGTACGAGCTAAAGTCATGCTCAGGCTCTTACAGGGTGGTCTGGCGTTAGATAAATTGAAGGTCGGGCGGCCGTTGATTTTTAGACGTATGGTGGCCGAGTTGGAAAAAGTGAAAACGCAAAAGAAGATCACTTTTCATAATTTGTTGTTCGTGATTGCGTATAACAAGATTGATTTCTCCAAAAGTTTACAGCTGGATGAGAGGTTGACACGTGAGGAGCTGGAAGGGAACATTCTTGAGGAGGTTGCCACGGAAACCATTAAAGAATGGATGACAATGATCATTGAGAAACGAAGGAAAGAAAAGAAACCCAAAAATAGCTTCCAACGCAGGTTTTCTGGTAAGTACCTCGTCTTCTTAAAACTCTCTTTAACTCGAAAACATTTCCTTCTTTAACTTAAAAACGCAATTTGAGACCACTCAGCTTTTCCGTACTCAACTATCAATATATTGGAGAACAAAATATCTCTTACTTAAGCGGTTTTTAGAGACTTTTGTACTAAAGAACGAAGTGGCCTCAAATAGGAAGATTAATCATATGTTACGATTCCTTTACGCTGTTTTTCCTCTGTGTTTTTGCACTTTATTTTGTATCAGATATTGGGATTCGATCATTTCATTTGACTCTTCTTTTTAACTTGAATGCTTTTGGAAAAAATCATAACATGCTTTTGATCCCATTGTGTTTCAGGTATCTCTAGCAATTCACTGAACAGCGTGGACAGCCTTGACAGTGATCGTGGTGACGATCTAAACGCCTCCACCCTCTCACTATCCCACCCTAGTCCAAAACTTGGCGCCCTCAGTCCCGCCAATAGTTACGAGACGTCAAATTACGAGCCTTCCACTTCGTTACGACAACGAAAATTGACGAACGATCGAACGAAAGAAAAAAATGACGAATTTTACTCATGGTGGGGAGAAAATCTTGCGGATAAAACGAATAAGTAAATCTCCGACAGTGAATGGCGGATACAGAATGCGCTCAAAAGTATTGACGGAGAGTGTTGCTTTTGCTCATATTCCTTATATGGAAGTCAACACTCTCCGTCAAAATCTCCGAGTACCTTCTGTATCCGCCTCTGTGAAAATAGAAACTTTTTATTATAAACGGTTATAAAGCAACTAGGACTATTATAAGGTCTTGAGAGTGAAAATGAAAAGCTTTGGAGAAAAACAAAATATCTTCTAATTAGGATTCACCAAGCGTTGATTTATCAAAATGATAAATAGATCAGGAAAATAGTATCATTTAGAATCAAATTCTCTCGAGATCATCAAAAACGAGTAATCTCGTTTTCAAACAAACTTAATAGTTATTTATGTTGTAACGTTTTCACACCAGGAAATGTACCCCCAATGGACACAGAGGCTTATAATGTATTCTGTTAATTTAAGCATCGTTAACGGAGTTTTGGGAACAAGGCTAGTAATTATTCATCTCGAGAAAGTTGTATTATTTTATTACACATTTTTATTTTCGTATTTTATTACTATTTATTTTCATATTCTACTGCAATATTTAACACAGAATTTGACAGATTTTTAAGCGTCAGACGTTTTCTTTGGTTTCTGCGTTTCGCTTTTTCAGCTCTACCGGCAAACTTTTGAGATTTTTAGACTGAGAGAGATTAGCTGAACTGTTAACAAAATATCGTTCGGATTTTATTTCGATGACGTCATCCAATTTTTTGACCGATCTATTTTTTCATTGTCAAGTTTTAAATAACAAAATCAACTGCTGCACTAGTCTAACTCATGCTATGCAAAATACATGGAATGCACGGGAAACGACTAAGTCAAGAAATGGTTACCATAGAGAAATGTTCAGTTTTAAAATTACAATATTTATTTCAAACTTTGTTTTCAATTTTCACTACTCTACCAGTCTACTTGTTTCAATACTTGCGGGTTATTGTTCTCAGGTTTCTCATCTCAGTCTCAGAGTGGTCACGGAGTTGGACTGTTTCCTTGAAAAAGTCAAGAGATTTTTCAAAGCTTCTCTCCAAGTCGGGGAAAATTTTTGGAATCATTAATCAACCAAAAGACTTTCAAGAAAAATGAAAATATTGTCAGGGAATATAACAGTTTTATAAAACACCCCCATGCCTTTTACCTCATAACACAGCAGGTGATATTTCAGCTGATATTAATTCAGCTCTGACACCAATATTTGTATGTTTTCAATGAAAATTTAGTTAGTATAGTAGAATTCTTTTCTCAACCTTCGGATTGCATTTAGATTTTCAAGTTTTCTAGAATAAATTTTCTGTATTTTTTCTTCATTTTGAATATTTTATTAGAATCGTTTTTATTTATTTTTTTTCGAATTTCTAAATTTATGTATAAGATGATGACTGGACAGGAATTAATTTGTAAAAAAATACATTGTTTATGTCATGGATTCTTTTAGCTTCCATTTCTCTTACAGTATACACTTTCAATAAAATATTTGAGCCGCGAAAAAATGACTTTTAAAAAGAAACATTCTCGTTTCTTTTTAAAAGTTGTGGGATTTTTCAAGTGACGAAATTTTAGTTTTTGTTGTTTTTTATTCCTGCTATCCATTACGTAAGCGTTTTATTCTGAAACATCCTAGTTGGGTGTCCCTGTGCTTGTTGAACTCCTTGAGTCTAAATTATATTTTTTATTAATATTTTTCTTTCATTAGATAGAGAAACCTTGCTAAAGGGTTAAGCCTTTGACTTCGCTGTCATTCACAAATTTGTCCCTACAGCGCGCAGTGTTTTTTTATAAAAAGTCACATTTTACGCAAACCGGTATAACTTTTGAACAAAACAACTTTAGATATACAGTAGACTCCCGGTTATTCGAACCTGCACTTATTCGAATAATTCGGTTATTCGAAGTGAGATGGCGTTC
>JAUJPO010064369.1:0-12634 GCA_032270745.1 Tiaropsis multicirrata | reverse complement strand
ACTTCTTGTTTTGCAATTTTTGCAGAGGAAAAATACGAAAAAAATTACTTCCCTTCTTAAATTTTGATATTTGAGAAAAAAAGTACAGAGAAAATTGAGAAGAAAAGTATACCTCAGGGCCATCGTACAGTCGTTTTCTTCGTTTTCAATTTCATTCCTTTTTTCCCCAAATAAATATTATTTTGAATTTTAAGTTCGAAGACGTGAAAAATAATGTTTGATATTGTGAAGATAATATTATACTTGGACTAAAGTTTTTTCTTGTGGAGACGTTTTTGCATCTTGGTGTTTGTAGTTAGCATTGTTTATTTTCATGTTTTGAATCTTACTTTCAAGAGTCTAGCATCTCTTGGGATTGCGTCGTTCTTTTGTTTTAGTCTCTTAGTTTCTTGTGTTTCTCACTGTATGTAACGTGACGTTTCATATGAATTTTTTTCATAAAAATCATTATATATTTTACATATACGTAGGTCACTAATTTTTGTATCATTTATTTCATATCATAATTATATGCGTATTCTCTAGGGTAATTATTTCAGGAATCTTTAGTCTTTAGGGAATCTTTATTTTGTTTTTGTATTGTATATATCATTATTACGTCATAAGGGAATAGTAATTTTTGTAGGCGTATGAAGTTTATAAATTGTAGTTTTTTCCTCGGTTTGTGTGAGTATAGTAATGTTATGTGATGTGATGTTGTTCAATTATACGGTGTGCTTGTTATGGTGTCGTGGAAAGCCTTTTTTAGTTAATATTCTTTTTGGTTTGTACATTTTAGCAAATATTCGTTTCACGTTCTTCATTGTTCACTTGTACAGCCCTAGGTTAGGATTTAGGCTAAGGTTTTTCGTTTGTACACTTTTTGTATTTTTTTGTGTTTTAGCGTTACAATAGCATTTTAATTCACTGACAGAAGGGAATTTTTACAGTACTTTTTTGTCAAACCAGCTTTATATAATCGATTTTTTTTGCATTTTTCTTCTCCTTTAAATCTACCATCACAACCATACCGTTTTATTCAAAGACTTATAATAGCAAAGCCAATGGCATAGTACTGATTAAATCATTTCTATTATATATTTAGTAAAAATCTGATTATTTTTATGAGATTCGTTGATAACATTGACAACCTAAGCACTGTTCTTTGTTCGTTATTATTGAGAAATCATATCAAGTCTAAAGATATACTTTGCTATTAGAGCCTAGCTTGTGAGAACATTTAGGCTAAGATTTGTTCGAAAATTAACAAAATCTTGTACCAAGAATGAAGTTAAGAAAACAAAAAAGTTTTTCTTCAATAAATATCAAAAGGAAGGAGATACAGTATGTCCAGTAATTAACTCTAATTAACTATGTAAAATGTTTTTCAACTGCAAGGTAGGATTTTTCACGCATTAATAAAAGGTGTTTGACGGGTTCTCTATCTCTCGAGACAATGCACTTTTCTTTGTTACTTGGATTCATATTATTAAGAACAGCAATGAGAACACTTGAGGCTGAAAATGGTTGGAAAAATAAGAACACCCAGCCTCAACCAAAATTTTGGTGTTATTATAAAAAAACGTGTACGAAGCACTGTGAATAAAAGCTAACCGTCATTCTCTTCCTCTTTGTCTTGTGCTTTAAAAAAAGCACAGATCAAAACCTCTGACCAGAATTTAATTAGTACTTATAAAAAAAAATTCCATAGTTAATATATGCGATAACTATGGTGATTAAAACGTCAATACAAAGATAAAATGAATCACGTGAAAAGACATGATAAAAAAATAGGCGTGTGGAATTTCAGTTTCGACGTGCATATTATCAAAACAAAACAGAAAGCAAAAAGCTTTATGTGACTGAACAGAACAATCTTTTTATTTTTTACATTAGAGAGATTTATTTGTATTTGTAGAATTTTGCGAACTCGGTAATTTTTTGTATCAACTTTCCAATAGAAGAGAGTCAGGAGAGAGGAGTGGCAGAGTTTATTTGAGGCTTTCTTGAGAGTCTCAAACTGCATCGGAAGACGGGCGAGAAAGCTTATAATGCTGGATTTGCAAGCTGTAGAGTTCGAGTTCAATGAAAACAGTTTGTTTGCATACAATGTTTTGTACAGAGAGTATGATTCGAGATATAGAATTAAATTTACTTCACAGACATAAAATGAAGTCGACAAGGCAAGGGGGTTTGAGTTTTTACCAGTGCTTTTACTAAGGAAGTATAATTGAATCTTTTATAACGGAGTATTTAAAAGGAAAGTGATTTCATCTAAATAGAAAGTAATGCGTTATAACTTGTAACCCATTAATAATAGCTTGCCTTCTGAAAGCACCACTTTTTACACCAGGAAACTTTCTTAATACTTTCATTACATTTCAGACACAATAAATAAAAGAACGAGAAGAAAATGGTGTCAGGAACAATTGGAGATTACGATGCATTTGATGCCAAACATGATTGTGAGGCTCTCCATAAAGCAATGAAGGGTCTGGTGAGTAAATTGTTGACTACAACAATAATAAAGTCTGTATTGAAAAACCGAACAAAGTTTGACAATAATAATTAGTATTCAAATAGCTTAACTCGACAATTTCAATTATCCTCAATTCGAAACACCCCCCCCCTCCCCATCCCACAAAATACAAAGGTTTTAACTGAGGCTGAGATTGTGCTTGCTTTTCACAGTTTTGGTAGATCTAAAGAATCATCAATAACACTGGAATTTATCTCTGTTTTCCAGGGAACAGATGAAGCAGCTATCATCGCCATTGTAGCAAACCGATCCAACGCACAAAGACAAGTGTTGAAAAAAACCTACGCTCAAATGTGGGGTAAAGACCTCATCGATGCTTTGAAATCAGAACTAGGTGGTCATTTCGAAGACGCTGTTGTGGCCCTTTTTAAACCTACGGTCGATTTTGATGCATGGGCTTTACACGACGCCATATCTGGGGCCGGAACAACTGAAAGCACCCTCATTGAGATCATGTGCTCCAGAACGAATGATGAACTCAAGGCTATTAAGGATGCGTATAAAAGGCTGTACAAGAAAGATCTGGCCTCTGAACTAAAGGGTGAAACTAGTGGCTACTTCAAACGCCTTTTGTTTTCACTTGCACAAGCAAGCCGCAACGAAGGTGACGATGTGGATCCAACGGCCGCCGCGGCAGACGCTAAACAATTGTTTGATGCTGGCGAAAAATCATGGGGTACTGACGAATCAAGATTCAATGTCATCTTAGCTTCCCGAAGCTTTCAGCAACTGGAGCTGATCTTCAAAGAATACGAAAGAATCTCCAACAAAGATATCGAGAAGGCGATCAAAGGTGAGATGTCGGGTGATATAGAAGACGGCATGCTGGCTATCGTAAGATGCGCTCGCTACCGACCAGCATATTTTGCCGAACGACTTTACAAGAGTATGAAAGGTTTGGGCACCAACGATAAAGCCTTGATTCGCGCCATGGTATCTCGGTCGGAAGTGGACCTAGTGGAGGTCAAAGCAGCATTTGAAATGAAATATCAACAGGCGCTCGAAAGTTTCATCAAAGATGACATCTCTGGTGATTACAAAAGGCTTATGGTTGCTGTTTGCAAAGGAAATAAATAAAATAGAAAAACTATTTTATCTGAATCTTATTAATGAAGGTGAAAACTCTACCTGCAAGACTATCTATTATAAAGAGAACACTTTAATAAATTGTACAGAGCATTTTATCGGGACAATATTGGATATTATATTCTCATTTGTTGAATTCAAAGTTCAACCTTTATGGATTATTGTAGTATTTTAAGTAAAAAATTTACATAACAAAACGACTAGAAATGTCATATACCTGAGAGAATGGAAGTTGAATGAATCTTTTGAGTTAAAGAGCGAGCTGCTATAACACGTTCATCTTAATTAAGAATGAATAATAAACAAGTTTGATTAGGTAGCGTTATCCTAACATTGTTAACATTGTAGACCTTGAACATCTATGGTTTCAACTCTCCTCAGACGTTTTTGGCCTTGTCCGTAAAAAAATTAAACTGAAATTGTAAAAGTCAAGAAAAATGGAAAAAGTTCACCACAACCCAATTAGCAAAAAACTTTAAACTTACAGTTAAGAGAGCGGAACTTCTCAATAACAGACGCATGACCATTCCAAGTGCTTCTGTTTTCCTTTCTTTATCATTCATCTTTCCTTTAGCTGTATTTGATGTTGTTGAGATGGTGTGCGCCAGATTGAATCCAAAAATATCGCTAACGACAATATGGTCTCTTACACTGTTGACCAATAGGTCGAGAAGAAACATCTGAAAAACAAATACAGTCAACGTCCTTTATTTCAAACATTCACCAGGCCAACCCTAAAAAATTCTTCGTTTCCGCGTTACCGGGAGCCGCAAAAAACTTTTTATATCATGCGATGGTGCGGCCGAGTGACCTAAAAAACATTTTTGACCCTTCTGGTGGTAACGCGAAAAGAAACCTTTTTTAGGGTTAGCCTATGTCGATTTTATTCCTTGGGCCCTACAACTAGTTTTCTACTAATTCTTTGTTGGTTCTTTCAAATCTTCACAACATCGTACTTTTCCTTTGGACCCTTCGCAGTTTGAGATAACAAGCATGAAGTGAAGAATATTTAGCGCGTTAACTAAAAAGTGTGATAAGTTACTTTAGTTTGTCAAATAAACGGAGCGGGTCAAATACACGCGGGGAACACTGAAATAAGGCTTAAAATTTTAAAATTCAAGGTTATAATTTTCAGTTAAAAAGGTAATTTTTGAAATAATATTGATAATATAACGGGGGCTCATCAAATTTGCTCCGGGGAATGGGTTTATTAAATTTTTTTTGAACAATTAATATAAGTTAAACAATTAGTGAAAGTTTTGAGTGAGTGCATTCGAGTTGAGACTGACTTTTATTGCTTGTTAAAATGATTAGCCAAAATACGCCGATTATGAAACTTAATCAAATCTTACATCCCCGCTTGAAGCTTTCTGAAGATCGTCAGACGTTTTGGGTAACAGAGACAACAAAAGCTCGATTCTTTCTTCGGGTTTCGGTAGTAAATACTGGGCACCATTCTTTAAAGTGTTTGTGACACATTGTTGGATATCAGGGTTGTCTTTTGATTCGTTGATCAACCTCAGTAACAAATCTAGTATGGGTTTATGATTCTTCCCAAGGATATCTCTTGAGCAGGTTTCGTCTTGTACAGCTAACATCAAATGACTTGATAACAAATTAAGCGTGTAGCATAGGTATTGGTCAGCAAAACTAAAAAAATGAGAGTTCTTAGGAATCAAGAAAATACGTGTATTGTATACGTATATAAGGAGAAAAACCATTATAAGGAAAGAAACTTTAAGAAGCTTTGCAACTCAGGCTAAGGTAAAAAGCTCAACCATTCGATATAGGAAAATCATAAAGTTTTTACCGCAAAACCGCAAAAAAAGAAAGATTACCGCAAAAAAAGAAAGATTACCGCAAAAAAACACGTTAGAGAAATTGCACTGATGAAAGTTGAAATTTTAAAAACATATACCATTGCTCCTTTTCAATTGATTTAAAGCTTTTCAGTTTATCTTTATTGTTGAGATACACATTAATGTAGTCGTGCAGCTTGGTAAACGTCTCTGGTTTGACCGACACACAATAAGCTTTCTTCAGCGCAACCAGTTTTCTAAGAAAGAGACATCGAAAGGTCAATACATTGGCGCCGTGTGGTACAGTGATCATTGACCTTAATCCCTATATATCATGAGACCGAGGTTTGATTCCCAAGGCAAGTGAAAAAAACTTGGTTGCTAAGGGAACGTTTAATTGCGTTAACACAGTTGCATGAATCTCTTGTAACTTAACAAATAGAAAGATAAAAACATTTGAAATCATTATGTAATATGGTCCGTGATAAGAATTTTTGGAGTGAAATTGTTTGCAAAAATTAATTTGAACAAAGTAATTTTGAGAAAGGTCGCGCGAATTAGGCCCGAAAAAAACTTCGATGGGTCAAAAACTGACGCCACAGCCCAAACTGTTTTAAGACCCAAATAGGCAATTTTTGAAACCAGTAATAACAATAAAAGTCATCTCGAAAAACTTGAAATGGACTATATCCAAAATATTGATTCTATCTATTTATTAATATATATTTGTCAGTGAAAAGAATACCTATCAATTGAAGGTGCAGTCCAAACAATACTGTGGGAAGTTCCTGCACAAAGTTGTTGAATGTTAACACCATCTAGATGGCTGATCTTGGTGGGAGTAGCAATGGGTGTTGCAGTATGGCCGAGACCACACTGGCCCATACTGTTGTTACCCCATGAATAAACTTCATGATCTGAAATTGAAATAATTTGTTTTGAATGTTTATTAATCGTTTTTTTTCAATGAAATGAGTATTTAAGGAGGGGAAATAAAATTTATCGTAGAATGGAAAAATTATGGACATAGCCGTTGCAAATTTGTTACTACTACTATCTACTATGTTAATACTACTATCTTCCCTGAAAAAAATAATACTTATTATGGAGTCATCAAATCAGTTTAAAACCTCATATCATTGTACTTACAAAAGATCATAAAGTCGATATTGGGGACTGCAAAAAAACTTCAGGTCACGATATATGCTGGTTTTTATTTTCATGATTCGCTTACACATTATTTGGCACCGTTCACTCTTCTTTTAAATCAGTTTCAACAGGAAAACTGCATGATTTTAATCTCGCAAAATCTAAATTATACTTTTATTGCCCAATTCAGACTGTGGCGAGCAAGGCATGGAGAGAATCGAGCTAAATAATGAAACCTCCTCATTTTAGGCGACTACGGAAAAACTTAAAATTTGACTTTAATGCGTAATTCACACTGTAGTGAACAAGGCATGGATAACATTCGAGCTAAACAATGAAAAATAAGTCATATATAAGACATATAAAGCAATATTGTTTACCTTTGGTGAGCGCAAGACAATGACTATCTCCCAACGACAAATCAATAATGAATTTATCTTGTAACGAGGTTACGATTTTGGGAAGTAAGTTGACCATATCTGCAGCTCCCGTTCCTAAACATGGTCCACAGCCCCAAACATAAATCTAAAGGTGAACATGATATAAAGACGTTATGGGATAATTTTTGAGATACCAAAACTCCGAACAGCACTCTCTTGTCTTGAGAAAAATAAAACATTAAAGAAACTTTATAATATTCAAAATAAACGAATGTCGTATTTTTGAATAATAGATTGAAGGTACAAGACAAAAACAATGAAAACTCCTACCAATCCGTTTGAAGTAAGAACCATACTGCATTGAGTACCAGCTGCTACTTTCCGGATATGAATTCCTGATAAGGCTTCTACCACCTGAGAGAAAGCGAAAATTCATTTTGTAAGTTATAACAAAAATGAACAAAATAGTGAGCTAGATATGAACTCTTCGGTTATTTTTTTCAAAATCGAATTAAAGGAGGCAAAGGTTTACACTAACCAGAAGACCTTTTAATCATTTTCGACATTTTAAGATGGCAAAATTGTTCATATTTATTACCTTCGGAGTATATGATTTGTTTGTATCTCCATGACCAAGCTTGCCTAATGATAGAAAAAAAGTTAAAAACTATCATAATAATATTTAGCGAAATGTTCTCTGCTTTATTAACTTCCAGCATGATATAAGGAGTACAATTTCTTTCTTTCAACCTAAAACATGAAAGTTTGACCAGACAATAAAATGAAAAATGAACTTTTAAAAACCAAATTTAAAACAATTTTAGATACCATTATCCCCTGCACCAAAGGTCCACACGGTTAAACCATCTTTGGATAGAACAATGGTATGTGAGCTTCCTGTAGCAACCTGGCTGACCAAACCAATACCTTGCACTAACTTTGGTGTCTTTTGACTGCTGCTATCTCCATGACCTTTAGTGAAACAAGGTCCATTAAAAAATTTTAATAAAATTATAATACAACAACAACCTTGCGATCGATAGGTGAACACTCTAACCACTTGGCCACCGTCGTGGAGGACTTAGATCTTAGGATTAAATAGTTACCTAGCCTGCCATGTTCTCCTTCACCCCAAGTGTACAGCTCTTTATTCTCTGTGACTGCAGCTGAGTGACGACTTCCTGCTGATATGAATTTAATGATCTACAAAATAAAGATTTCAAGAGAAGTTTTATCAAAAGAAATGTCTCAGCAATCAAAGTAAACTTGCAGCAGGTAGAAACCAAAGATTCAAGGCTACTACTCATGACGGCACATTTATAGTAACCGATGGGCTGTTTGGACATTTCGCTGTGTTTGAAGTGAAATAAAGAGCTGATTATTTACTACAGACACCAGAATTAATGATTTGAGTATAAATTTCATAACATCGATATTAATGATAAAAATAATGTACCTTGTGTCGAAATGGACCTTGTATTATTTTTGGTATTTTCTGCATCATAGTGTTTCCATGACCAAGTTTTCCATAGTCGCCTAAAATGAGGAGGTATAGAATATCTCATAATTTTGTCAATACCAGCTCGCATCTAGGTTGGAAAAACAGTTTATACAAGTTTTAATAATGAAATAACAGTAAATAGCAGTCAAAATTTTGTACTGCTATGATTCGAATTTTTATGTTCTCAAGATGGACTTGCTTCAGAATGTTTTCCTTGTGTTGTGTTTCTAAATAAACAAACAATGTAAGACCTCCTATTATAGCATAATCGTAAGTGACATACCATCACCCCAGCTATAGACTTTTCCATCTTTTGATAAAGCAAGAGTATGACCATCTGACCCTTTTGATGAAGAGACTTGAATGATGGGTCGATCACAACTGTTGATACGTTTCAAATGTTCTTGATTATTGGAATCTCCAAGACCAAGTCGACCATAGGTGCCCTAAAATGCAAGTTTTATTTTATTTTGTCATCTCTTTAAATTTTTTGAAAAAGCCGACTTTAAACAAATTTGAAGACGACACAAATTAACAGAATTGCGAGTAAAAAATCCACAATCCAGTTAGTTACCTTTCCACAAGCATGCAATGTACCATCCCCAAAAATAACAAATGTGCAATATTGGCCTGCTTCCACCTAAATTATTAGAATTATTGAAATTACCAACAATCAAAGTTTGACGGGAAAAGGGATCATAAAGGGTTTTAAATAATTTTCCTTGAACAGGTCTCAACAAACTGTTGGTCTTAAAAATAATATACATGGAAAAAAACAATAAAAAATACTTGGGTTATACTATGTTACTACTTTTTATTGATGAAATTTAAAAGACATTTACTTGAACAGCATCTTTAAATGAAGCACTTTTCTTTGGCACCAAAATTTTATCCTTGTTTCCTTCTACCAACTGATGACTACTGTTACTGCCCCACACAAAAGATTCATGCTCAGACCCAATGCTACTTGTCGTTTTCCCCATCAAAGAATCTGTATATCCTTGTGCTTGTTGTGATAGCTAAAATTTAAAGAGAAAAGATATATATAACTCGTTAAAATAAAATCATCTTTACTTTATGACAACTTAATAAATGTATGTATTCCAGCCTTGATAAGAGTAACATTAGATCAAATTTTTATATCATTTTTTGCAGATATCTTGACACTGGAAACGAATAGATGGTGGTATAAACTAATTTTATAAGGACCAATCAAATAATCACATTATCTTTATATCAATAAATAAAAGGCTTGAAGATAACACGGATCTGCTTTTAGCAATAGTAAATGTATAGATGTCTTTCACAACAAAATAGTAATGAAAACTTTACTGTTTTCAATATATGGATCAACGCATTTGAAAGATCCAAGTGATCTTCATCTGTCAAATCTTCACTCTAAAATTAAAAAACAAAAAAGATTCTTGATATTTATTTGTGTTCTACAGTCAATATTGTACTCAAACTTTTTTAATAGGACACTGTAAAGATAAGTAGGGGTAGGGTACCTTTTTGAATCTCTGAAGTCTCTGACAGGGTCCCAAAATCGTTAAATTTTTTAGCACCTTTTTTTTCCAAAAACAATGAGAAACCCTTTCCTTTTAGTCTCTGACAGTGTATAAAAATCAACCAATCAATCAATCAAACCATACAATCACTTTAAAAAAATCATATTTTGAAAAAGAAAAATCTTACATCAATGTTTGACGATTTCAAGATGTTGTACCAATGATAGAAATGTTTAAATTTGATTTCTTTCGTTTCATCTGTGAGGCACCAATGAAGTAATACTTGGATCCAATTCAGTAGATCTCCAATATCTCCTCTCAATAACGCAAGTCCAAGTAAAATCTCAGACACTGATATTTTTAACTCATTTGGAATAGTCTCCTTGGGTGATTTCAATAATTTTATCAAAAAAAAGGTCACATCATCCAAACAACATTTTGCGATTTTGGGAAGTTTTGAAGCATTTGCAAGTGATAGTGCTGGTATAGTGGTCAGCAAATCATTACATGAATACAGTACATCCTCACAAATTAATCGCATGTTGGTATCAGTGGAAGACCATGACATCCTCATTAATGAAAAGAAGAAGGTGGTCAATGTTTTGATACTTATTTCCATCAATATTTCACTTTCACTGGGTTGCTCTAACTCAACTTGGTTGGATTTCTTTTGCTGTTTGCTGCCTTTCTTAGGGCTTTCCTTGATACTCCTTATTACATGGTAGTTATTCATTATAGTTTTCATAACAACTTTACTGATAACAACACGTTTATCCATTAAAACAGCAGTCGTAAAATTACTATTGTATTCTCTATAATCCATTTCATTTTTAACCATCAAGTATTTTAGATGGTTCTCAAAAACTGAATGCTCTGGTGCTGTTGCCTCATAATTTGGGATCGTACATTTGTCATTCCAGCTTCCCTCATCACTGGCATTAGTATTAAAAATACCAAAAATGGAAGCAGAGGAGGAGACTTTGGCAAATAAACTTTCAACGAGAACCTCATTTAACAGATTTACAATATCTACGTCACTCCAACAAGGAGGTTGTGATTGATGTGTACCTTGAAGTATTGATTGGATATCAAAGCCACCATCATTCATGGTTTGCAATGCAATGTCTAATTCTCATTAATAAATTATATATTTTTGATCTAATCTAAAAACAATGCATGGTTTTTAAATAATTAAACCCTTCAACCCTTTTTTCAAGGGGTTTTTAGTACTTTCAAAAGATTTCCAAGGGGCTCCATGACTAGAATCTCAATAAAACTTAGGCAACTTTCGATGGTCGCCTTATACTAAACTTATATAACAGATCTTTTCCAGTCCCTTTTTTGAGAAAATCACTGAAAATCAATAAAAAAAGGATATGTTTCCAAGGGGTTAAAACTGGATATCCAAGGGGTAAGCTGATGTTGAAAGTTTCCAGGGGGCATTATAAAAAACTTTTTGTCAATAAATACTCATTTACCCCTGTATGGTTTAAAATGGAATAGCCGGCCCCAATGCCAGATGATATAAGCCAAACGAATCGAATACCAAATCAACTGAATGCAGTGGAACGCAATCGAATGATTGAAATATTACCACAATTTGGAGAATCAACTCTTCAGTAATAGCCTGAATGGTCATTAAATTCTTTATAAATTTTATTCAAATCAGCTTTCTTTGATTTCCAATCCTTGATAGCAAAATCAGTCAAAAATTAATTATAAGAACGAAAGTGTGATATGTTTTGTGGTTGAAACCTACATAATTTTGAGAAAAATGCTTGCTTGCATGTCATTAAAATGTTTTAAACCTCAAAGAATTTTGTACTTTAAACAGAGATACTTTTCCAAGCAAAACCTTTGCAAATTTTGTTAATTCAGGGTCGTTTTAAGCAAAAGTCTCTCTTGCAAATATCTTTATCTGTTTATGTCTATAAGTAGCAGCTGTTTGCAATTTTTGATATATCATAGGTAAAAAGAATTCTCATTCATCTATATCTGAAAATATTCAAAATTTATGGGGGATTCCACGAGCAGTGACACTTAGAAATAAGGAATTTTGTGCTTATTTTGCAAGTTTCTTTCATTTTTGATTAATAACGGTGTTATCTTTCAATGCGCTGATTCAATGCTTAAATTTCTTCCACAGATAAAAAATTCACTCCTAAAATTATTTAGTGAATAAGTTTAAGGAAAAACAATTTATAATAAGAACGGTAAAAATGCTGTAGTCAACCCAGCAAAGCCAGCACAAACAGGGTTGAGACCAACCTGTACTTTAACAAAGTAAAAAGGTCAACAAACAATCAACAAGCAGTTCTACAATACAGTGAAGTTTTGCCAACTAATCGTGGACCAGCTGAAAAGGTCAACAAACGATCAACAAGCAATTCTACAATACAGTGAGGTTTTGTCAACTAACCGTGGACCAGCTGTACATGTGATTTGGATCCACGTGCAGCTGAGAAGGTGCCTCATTTGCTATTTTACCTATTTATCCGTTATAATCAATTTCCTTAACACTGTACTGATGGCAACCAGCAGAGAACCCAAATATCCATGTGGGGTCTGTAGCAAGGCTGTTAATAATGATATGTCCATTGCCTGTGATTCGTGTCTTCAGTGGCATCACTTTCATTGCACAGGAATGATTTTTAATATCTATGTAGACAATGATGATCTTGAATGGTTGTGTT
>JAUJPO010064358.1:0-12642 GCA_032270745.1 Tiaropsis multicirrata | reverse complement strand
GTGCTCATTCATTCGTTCGTTCATTCTTATGGCGTTAAGTTTTTAACCAGGTAGGTCCATACAATGTATCACTTGTTTCTCTTTGTAGTAATTCAGATTTCATTGCATTGTTTTATTTCAGAAATTCAAAGGTTTACCACACCCCAAAGTCAGAAATCATTCACACAGAGTAGAAGTTCATCTAAACTGCCACTGTCAATATTGGGAACTGAGCAACCTGCTGAGGGTAAGTTCCAGTAACCGTCTTTCCAACGTTTCATTTTGATATTTTTATTTTTTTCAACAATGATTTCTAGGTGGGCTTCTAATGAAATGCTTTTTAGGTCAATGCCTGTCATATAAAGACAGATAGTGATCAATAGTAATTTTCTTTTTAGTAAATGATGAGTCGTTTTCAGCTTCACCGCCAATTGAAAAATCTATGATGCTGAGGAGTGCATCAAAGACAAGGGAAATCATTGAAGGTATTTGGGTAGTGAACCAGAATAAGAATTATTTAGACCTCTGGCAATCGTGGGATGTTTTTTTAAAGTAGATTATTCTGACAAATAATGAGTAAATCAGTGAATAATTATCCATTGAATGTTAAAAATTTAAATCTAGACAAGTAACTG
This sequence comes from Tiaropsis multicirrata, assembly GCA_032270745.1. Taxonomy (NCBI): domain Eukaryota; kingdom Metazoa; phylum Cnidaria; class Hydrozoa; order Leptothecata; family Tiaropsidae; genus Tiaropsis; species Tiaropsis multicirrata. The sequence continues at coordinate 12,028 of JAUJPO010064358.1, read as the reverse complement.
ATGAACATGTCAAATTTACAACTTCTCCTCTTACTTGAAATGGGAAAATGTATGATCAAAAAGCTAAAAACTTTTTAAATATTATTTGAACAGTGTTATATTTTTTGCCAACGTTGTTATTTCGAGTGGAAGTAACACATTTTTGGTCTTCTATATTTCATGAATATGTCTTCGAGTGGATTTATGTAGCATGATGATACAGCTATTGTTCAAAATTCTGTTTCAATTTCTGTCTAGAAGTTGCTATGGAAGAAGAAAATGAAGTTTCGCCTACAGGAAGGAACAATACAAAACAAATACAAACTGCAACCACAAAAACAAATCTAACAGGTTTATAGTCCTCTTACATATACATCATTTTTAACTGATATTGTATTTTAAAGTCTACTCCACAAAAACTGGCAGAAAAATGCTGTGGTGAAAAGTTTTATCTCTCAGAAAAGATAATTCAGATAATTCAAGATGAATTTGTTTTTTTTAATTGTCCGACAATGTTCATTTACATTTGAGAACTCAAAACTGCTTTCAAATCTCTAATCATTTTATTTCAGAGTTGTAGCGCCAGTAGGTTAAAGCACACATTTTTTGGAATATATTGGAATATATTGTAGATAGCCAGGTTGGAATTCTTTTGGCGAGTCAAAGTAAGCTACTGATAACAGTAACTTCGAATTTGGACCAATCTTCTAGTTGTTTTATGAGGTACAATTGACATGGCATACAAATGTGCTCATCTCCTTTTTGCTATACAGAAGGTCTGATAAATAAAGTAAGCAAATATCCAACCAATAACCTCTCAGAACATTTGATTTTTAGGTTTTGAATTGATTTAATTTTGCTTGTATTCCCTTCCCTCTTAGAAATCATGTCAGCTGTTGCTCTCTCAAGAACACCCGAAGACGTTGTTCAAGAGAAGAAAACAGCAGCCCAAAAACGAAGTATGGAAACTCAAGCGGGAAGTTCAAAGATTATTAACAAGAAGCGTTCACGGCTAAAATGTAATAACAAGGAACAACCTACAAATTAGATTCTGATGGTTGTAGCATATCGCAAATACTTAATTAATTCAATAAAAACACATTCCCGAAACATAAATAACCCGCAACCCAAAACCTTTTTTAAAGTTTTTACTAACCCATGGGGTATGTACTAGCTTGTTTTTTCATTTGACCACTACCACCCTTTTTAGTACTCTATGCTAACTGTGATTTTTATGGACACCAAATTTTATGTCTTAGGACTACCCCTTTTAGTACTCTTTAATAACTTTTATTATGACAACTTGAGGCTCCATTTAAAAGTATTTCCTGTTCACACCATTTTAGCTCCTAAAAAGACCAACAACTCTACAATCAATAACGAAATCATAAACAAAAGCATCGAAAAGAGAAAAAACAAGAGTGGAGTCAATAAAGATTTGCAAGTCACCTTTAACGAAGAAACCATTTCAAGACACGATTTTGCTCCTCCTGCTCCGCTAAACAAAAAAGGTTTAAAATTTGTTATTAATATAATATTTTGTCTTCTAAAATGGTTTTAATTTAATTATCATACTCAAATTTGCCCAAAACCAATAACTAACATGTATAATACATTATTGGTACAAATTTTGACGTTTACAAATTTTTGGGGATGACCAAAAAACTTTTTTGATAGGGAATTTAATTTGGCAGAAGCTGAAATTCTTTAACCTTAATATGGTCTAAATACAGCATTTTAGGGGTTAAATACCCAAAAGATTAATTTGGCAGTAAAAGGAATTTTGTACCCCTAAACCGTTGAATCCGCTTTACTATTATTTTAGACCAATCTAAATCAGCTGGTACAAGCATTGATTTCAATCGATCAAAATTGTCAACCAAATCACAAAAACAACTTGATACAGATCTGACAACAACTTCACAAACGCTTTTAAACAACACTTGCAACGTGTCAAAGAGACTAACCAGATCAAGAGTCAAATCTGACAAAAGTCTTCCATTATCCGCTTTTTGTAAGTTATCAATGACATTAAGCCAAACTGGGAACCTAGATAATGTTTTCAATGTCACGGAGCTTAGTGCAACACAGATGAACAATACCTTGAATAAAAATAAGACTTTTTCAGTAAATGAAAGATCACAAAATAATAAGCAAACCAAAGAGCAATTTTCGGAGAGTGACGAGCATCAAATAACTATTAATATCAATGAACGAACAGATCATTTAGAATCAACTCATGATGTGTCCAATAAAACAACGTCAACCTCAACACTTAATAAATGTAAGTTTTGTTTGATTTTTATAGAATATTTAAAAGAATTCTATCAGATCTGGTAGCCAGAAATTTGAATTATTCGTAAATTGTCTGGTTTTATTTGAACCTTACATGATGCAATTGCTATTGAGTGAGAAAAAAAATGCTGGTGTAGACAGAGAATTAATAAGCCCAAATAGAAAAAAAAGATGTGTGAGACGTGGCAAGGGAAAATTTGACTCTTTTTTAATCAAAAATGCAATTCCTATGCTACGAAGGTATTTACCAATGTTTTTTTTCTTTTCAGCAAAAAGAAAATTCAAACGGATTTGTATGCCGAGAAGTATGTTTGTTGATTCATAAATTACTTTTTCACCATAAGTTACAACACTTTTTGTTTTTGTTTAAATTGTTTTGTGTAAGTAAGTAACAAGTTGATTGGGAATCCTTGGTGACTTTTGCAACCATACAGCGAACGAACCTATAACCAACTATTTAAATGTTAATAATACTTTATTGATTTTTCTCTTCTCATTTTTTTTAGCAAACAAAAAGAGTTCAAGTAAAACATCAAGTAAGTAACAAGTGCCTTCAGTAGTTGATTTTGCTTAATGCCATTAATTATATCGCATAATTTAGACTCTCAAATGTCTGCCTCGCAGACACCCACCTACCTACAACTAGCCTTTCACAATCTTTCTATTTTTCTGCAATTTTTTCCAGACGATACTACCATGAATAAGAGCAGCAATACAAGTAAAACAATGAAAAGTTTCCACGATGAACAACAACCTGGAACATCCAAAGGTTGGATATTAGTTATTTTAATATTTCACATCTTGACTTGACAAAGAGCTTGCTGCTCTTTGTAAGGAACTTCTTTAAAATTTAAGGTAATTTGCTGCTTGTATGTAACTAAGGAGGCTTCAGAAGTTTATCGATGTGCTTTTTTGGATATCTCCCATTTAAAACTGTAGAGAGTTAACATAACATAATCTATAAACCTAAATTTTTTTTATCAGCGACTTCAAAATCAATACCTAGGGCTGCAGAGGAGGAAACGATAGAAAAACCTGCTGAACCTGCTCCCAAACAAGTACAACAAGAAAAACAACAAAAACAAAATAATGATGAATTGGAAGACTTGGTGAAAAATCGAGGTAATTTTTTACAGCACCAGATACAATACTTTAGGAGTATTTTTTAAACGTAGGATTGTCACAGCCTCTTGTAGATTTGTTTCCAAAAAAATGTTCTTCTTGTATTAAGTTTACTCTGATGATGATCTCTTGCAGGGATTGGTCAAGGCTATAGTGATAAACGTACATTTTCTGATTACTATCTGATTTTTTTCAGTAAATGAAAAATCACAAAAAAATAAGCAAACCAAAGAGCATATTTCGGAGAGTGACAAGCATCAAATAACTTTTAATATCAATGAACGAACGGATCATTTAGAATCAACTCATGATGTGTCCAATAAAAGAATGTCAACCTCAACACTTAATAAATGTAAGCTTTGTTTGATTTCCATAAAATATTTGAAAAAAATTCTATAAAAAAGCTAGAAATTGTAAATACTCTATTTTCGTTTAAATATTGGGCAATCTGTAAAAATTTGTATGTTTCTGGTCTGCGGGTCAGCAAAATTTTGTCCACCCAGGCGGCCAGAAAAAATGTTTTTTGTAAAATTTTAGTCAAAAGATTTTCCTATTGCTTGTATGTAAAACTATTTTTGGAAGTTTGCGCAAGCTCAATCGCCGTATTAAATTTCTCAAGTTTAATCAGTTCTTTTCTATTTTTCAAATCAATTATCTTTATAAACATGCAAATAACGTATGATTTTTGTTGAAATTAAAAGCATGATTGTCAGACTTTTACAGTCCAAAGTTGACTCGTAAACAAATTTTCACCCAGCCGCGGACCGAAAACAATGACTTCTTTAGGATGGCCTTGCATGGTATTTTTACCAATGGTATTTTTTCCTTTTCAGCGAAAAGATCGAAGCGAAAACGAATGTGTATGCGGGAAAGTATGTTTGTTGATTCATCAATTACTTTTCCACCTTAAATTTTAACTTTTTGTTTTTGTTCTGTGTAAGTAAGTAACAAGTTAATTGCAAATTCTTGGTGACCTTAGGAAATCATACAGCAAATGAGTCTATAACCAACTATCATTAACTAACTTAATTAACATTTATTGACCTTTTGTTGTTCTTTTTTTCAGAAAAAACTCCCAGTAAAACATCAAGTAAGTAACAATCGTTACATTGTGTAATTTTGTCTGCCCAAAACCAATTTCAACACACATACTTCAATTTTTGGTTATTGTGCCTCCAAACATCAGCAACATTAACCTTATTTTGATGTCACATTTTTCAAATATCCTGTTTCGTAGACACCCAACTACCTACAACTAGCCTTTCACAATCTTTCTATTTTTCTGCAATTTTTTCCAGACGATACGACTACCATGAATAAGAGCAGCAATACAAGTAAAACAATGAAAAGTTTCCACGATGAACAACAACCTGGAACATCCAAAGGTTGGATATTAGTTCTTTTAATAATTCAAATCTTGACTTGACAAAGAGTTTGTTGAAATATTATTTAACACATAATCTAACCTGATTTTTTTTTTCATCAGAAACTTCAATGTCAATACCTAGTGCCACAGTGGAGGAAACGATAGAAGAATATGTCAATCCCACTGCTACCGAGCAAGTAGTTTCTAATGAAAATGAACAGCAGCAACAACAACAAAATAATGATGAATTGGAAGACGAAGCAGACCGCCAAGCTAGGGAGGACGATGAGTGTGATAAGGGCGACCTCTTTGAAATTGAAGTGAGTTTCCGTAATTTCATTTTTAAAGTTCTTAATGATATACTTTTCTATATGCTCTATTTGCCTCTTCGCATTCATTTTGGTTTCATCCAAAATTCAAGAATTTATCATTACAGCAGTTAGATATGAATTTTCAAAAAATTTGCAACTTTTTCATTTGTGCAGAGATGGAAAAGACCCAGAAACCAAGTGGAAATCAAAAACAAGGAAAACAACACTTTGGAAAATCGAGGTAGTTAATTTTTTACATCACCAGATACAGTAGGAGTGTTTTTTAAACATAGGATCACAGCCTCTTGTAGATTTGTTTCCAAAATAATATTCTTCTTGTAATTAAGTTTACTCTAAATAAACGCCTGTGGAGTTCTTTTCGTCGTTAAGTCATACGCCAAATGAACCAGTTTCAAAATGGTAGATTCCGTTCGACACTAAAACAAAACTGAAACTGAAAAATGCTTACTTGGGTGAAATTCTTTTAATTTTATGAAAAGACTCACAAGTGTTCGAACTCGTACAATACGAAAACTCGTACAGATCGAACAAAATCTTCGGTCCCGTCACGATTTAATCAAACTAAATCAAACTTCTAATGTAATTCGAACAAATTGGAATTCGAAATACATGAGTTTTACTGTATATCCTGGCAGAATTCTAAGAGTTAAAAAGTTAAATGTTAACTTTAAGAGTGCTCTTACTGGAAGGAGCATATAAGAAAAGAACAGTTTGTGCAAACATGAAACTTTTGGTATACTGGAAAACAATTTTAATAGTGTTTTAAATCATAGCTCATAACCATTCGATTTTTCCGTACGGCATCATGAAAAAAAAACAGACCCATACAATAAATAATTTTTTGATCCTTTACTAGGTGATGTACATTATAACTCGTGTGATACCATCTGGAAAGCACCTACCAAGAATGGTTCACCTGATAGCTTGCTCATTTCACGTATCGCTGGAGCAAGTGGTTCCTTTACAGGACAAATTAAACTTCGAGCGCGTAAAAAGAAAGGAGAGCAAAGACCTAAAGAAGAACTTGTAAGAGATGATTCTCTTTTCCAATCTGATAATCATGTTTGTTGTTTTTTGTTCTTTGTGATAAATACATCATAGACATTTGGCATGTATATTGTCGTGAGAGAGACGGTGGTATTAATGCTACTTAATTATTGCTGGAAATTATTACGCGGCATGAAAATTTCGCGTTTTTTTTCTCCAAAAAGTTGCATTTAACGTCATTTTGTTTAGAGCTCCAACCGCAAAACCTCCATGCCCCGAAATTTTAATTTGCATTTTTGATGGTGACAAACAATTTGAAGTTTAGGCAATACAATCATATCGAAAACTTTAAACCAGTGCCTCATTTTGCACTGATGTTTAGTAAACGGATCAAGCTTCACACATCTCTCTTTAATAAAACACAACAACTTCGAAAAAAGTCAATATTTATGGTAAACACAATATGATTAACAAGGGTGTATGAGCTGAAAGTCGTGACAACAACTGCTAAAATACTGTTTTCTGAACCTCGTGAAATTGATTTAACTCTCTTTTCTTTTTTCTTTTTTATTCAGTTTTTCTTTGTTGCTCGAGGTCCTGTATGGTTTACATGCAACCGTTCCATTTTCAGAGCCCACACTGGCGAGAGTGTTGTTATCCCTAAAGGTTTGTCTTTGTTTTTTTGTTCAGGGGTTTCTGGGAGTTTTAAGTGTCGAGATTATAATTTTTTTTTATGCATCTCATCTCTCTCGCTAAGTGGAACTAAAATCTTTGGTCCCTTGCTTGACCAGGTTCTTCTTGTAGCTCTCAATTTCAAAAAATATTCAAGGTAAAGAAATTAGATATTTTTTTATAAGCATTTTTTTCAGGCATGCATATGCTTTGATTTCTATTGTTCTATAAAACAGTACATCTAGCTATGCTTACAAGGGTTTATGCTTATAAGATAAATAAAGTAAATTTTTCGTTCGTTTCCATTATATTTTATTCTACTGTATATGAACATAAGAAGCATCGTAGGAATTATTCTTCATTTATTTACCAGAGTTTTTCCTTCGCGCTAAAAAGGTTTTAAAATCCATTAGTTGAAATTGGGTTATCGAGACAAATCAATTTTTATTTTGTCATTTAGAAACACACAGATAGCTGTAGGGAAGAAAAGTCTGTTTGAGACATTCTTTTATTAATCAAGATTTTTTGATTTCATTTTCCCTACATGATTCCTTTTTTAAAAATAAGTTTAAGTCATCTTTTGTCCTTTAACTTGACTTTAAAATTTGTAATTGTTTCTGATTTCAAATCAATCTTAGACTTTCTTCAAATTATTGGAACACGAAGAATATTTTTTCCTTCAAAATTATTTTCTTTTGACCTGGATATCTACACTGTGGAACATGATGGGAACTTGGAGTTTACTTGGGTTACATGTTAATTATTCTTCATGTTTTACCTAAATCTATTTTAAAGATAAAAGTACTGTAAAGCATATCAGTTTGTTTTAATTAAATGGATCAAAATTGTATCTCATTTCTTCCCAACCTTCAGGCCAACGATACGATGTTGAAAATAAATCTAATCACGAAACAAGGATCGTCTACTTTTCTCCAAAAACGTAAGCAACTTTATTTCTTGGAGAAACTTCAAAATAATTGTCAACTGAGTGTGCCAGTTCCTTTGGGACGTTGAGATACCTAGATTACAGTATGGAATCATGAAATAGCAAATTATATAGTTATTTTAAAAGTTACTGAATGTGTTGATTGATATATAAGCCACTTTAACTTTCTTCTGGCTCTCTCTGTGTTTATCACTTAAAGTTGTTACTTCATTAAAAATTGTTAGTTGTAGAGAATCTCTTCTCTTTGATTTGTTGTTCCCATTATATCTGCCCTGAATATTTGTTACTGTGTATGGCATCAGAATATATACTGTGTATAGTGTCTGAACTTTACAAACTGTCTAGTTTAAGGTCTAGGTAATTTTGTGCCTGATGGGGGGGGGGGGGGTCCACATGTATTATTCTATTGTTTTATATATATTTTACCAATTTCCTTGATGAATCAAATTGTATGTAAATTTAGTCATTCTCATTCTTGTCTTTGATAGATTTTAAAATTTGTAAAAGTAAACATATTATTATATGGATTCTTTTAAATAATATTTCGTGCTGCTTATAGGAATCTTTTAGAATTTTAACCTGTATATATAATTATTATCTCACTTTCTACATCTCTTGTATTTTTTAAGTGAGAAGAAATAAACCTTTTTGATATAATGTATAACCATTTACATTCCATTAAAACTCTTCTTCCCCTTTCGAATGAACTTTTAGTTCTCTTTATTTGAAACTATTTTTTCTATTTTCAAATTATATTTTCATGAGCTTTTTGAAATTGGACTTTCCACACATGAAACGTATGCGGGTTGAATTGAAAAATGAATTTGGTATGAAACACAAAGACGTTTTGTTCTTTTTGTTTTCATTCCCCTTTTCTTCAACATTCGTTATCTTGACACCTGTAAAAGGACCACATTTTTGAACAAACGAAATGGTGTGAAAAAGATTCTATTGCTTTTCAACACGTGCTTCCCCATATTTTTCTCATCTCTCCTCTCTTCAATCTACAATCATTAAACGTTAAAAAATATAATGTTAGTTTTTCATTGGTTCAAATAAACTTTTTTTGTGTCTGTGTTTTTTCATTTTATTCTTCGTTAAAAAAAATAATTTAAAAGTGAAATGAAAAGAAATTGGTTTAGTTGTTGGTGTCTCATCTAGTAACATTGAAAATTGTAAAGCTAGCAGAGAGCTGAGTGAAACTTTCCTAGCCGGGATTAAATCTCACCCCTAGGCTAGAAAAGATGAAATTCGGTTACACGTGTTTTGAAGTTCATCTTGGGATGAGATGTGTACTAGCTTTACACCATTTTATCACGTGATACTTACTGTCTTTACATATGTTTTTCTTCAAAGCTAATCCTGATCTCAGAGACAATTCATTCTTATCAATGGGGACAAACACTCTTATTAGGCCCACTTACTTAGTTAACTTGTGCAATTAAATCACAATTATTTCACAGTTAAAATGACATTAATTTAATTATCATATTCTTATTATTTCTAGCGAATAAAAAGAATTAAAATAATTATCATTTAAAAAAGCAACGAAATGAGAGAACGCTTGAAGAAGATGATGTTGTGTTCGGAAAAAGAAAGGCTTTTGAACACTAGTAATTGGGTCATGAAGCTGAAATCACAAGTATTGTAAGTTTTTTCTTCCTTCTATTTTATTATGAATGTGTTCTTATGCTCAAAAGACAGATTCTGAATTAAAGTCAACCTTTCTTAATTTTAACCCTTTCATACACGCATAATATGCGTTCTCAAAAGATAGTTTTACCGAACTTTTGGCCATATTTTGAAACATAGTGGACATCTCAAATCATGGAATCCCCTCCCCCCTGAATTTTTTTGTTTATACTAAAATATGATTTTTTATGATATAAAAATCAACGAATAGTGATCCTTTACCAGGATCAATGGTACCACTTTATTTACCAATCTATGATTACTATAAATTGATTCATAGTTTTTTAAGGGATGCTCCAACATAAGCCAGTCAATCTGGCTTGCTTTTTTTGAAATGAGAAGATTTTTCTTTTAACTTCCCAATCCCTCCCTGAAAAAACATATCCCCCTAGATTGGGTAATCCTCCCCCTGAAATTTGTATTAGTTTCAACCCCTCCCTAACGGACAATTTTAACCCCCCCCCCTCCCAAAAAAAAAAAAAAAACATCCATGGGATGCCCACAATGTGAAACCACTTCGTTTTAAGGCATCCGAATGATTTTAGAAAGAGTATGAAAAAAGCTTTCCAACGGTACCAAAATCTTTTTCTATCTCACATGCTATACTAGCCTTGACGGTTTTTTGACGTTTGGATTTTCTGTAAAGGCTGGAGCAAATGCATCAAAATTTTCATCAAAACCCATCAAAAAGATTATTTTGATGAAAAATTTGAAGCATTTGAGTTGAACCAAAATTTCCATCAAAACAGAAAAATAGAAAAAAGAAGAAAAAAATCGATTTTGATAAAGTTTGTTCTCGATCAAACTTTTCATCAAAATAGTTGCGCTCGTCAAACTAAATTTTACATTTTGATGCATTTGAGTTGATTTCATCAAAATATTTTTCTTCTTCATCAAAATATTCGAATTTTGATCAAAATCTCATCAAAATAGTTTTGATGCATTTTGATGAAAAGTTTTGATGCATTTGCTTCGGCCTTTAGTAACTGTTTGGGAGAATAATAATGACCGATTTCAAAGTACCCAACAGAGACACCATACAACGTTGTTTCAACATGTCCAAAGAATGTTCTGTGCCTGTTGGGAAAGTTTAATACCAGGAGCCATAATTGCCCGCTGAAATAACTTTTCTATATTGCGACCTTTTTTCTTTATTCATGACATGATGTCGGACAAAAAAATCTATATTTTCTGACGATTAAAAACGAGGCTAGGGCTCACATTTGGTTTACGACACACTCTTGTCATGGTCTCCTCATTCCTGTAATAAAAACCTACTTCATTATCGTTTTTCAGCTCCGCCTGAAACGGCTGTTAACGAAGCCTCAACTCACGATCAACCGCAAATGGTTCCTGTGGGATATCACATTGTTCATAAAATTAATTTATCGCCACCATCTATTGAGAATCACGTCACCGGACGAAGTGGTAAGTACTGAAGCCAAATACTTATATTTTGCCCTACCTCTTCTCCAGTCTGTTGTTACTTAATGTTTATGGATCCGTGGCCGAATGCTTAAATGCGTTGAGCTTAGGATCGGAGGTTTGATCCCCGCGAGGCCTTCAATGGTGAAAATTTGATGCCTACGTCCTGCATAACCTCTTGAACCTTGAGTTTATAGGAGTTATTTATAAAAATTTATAATTACTATACTAACTGTATTGGCTTCCTTGTAGGTGTTTGGCATGGAAGGCAAGATCCTTATTGATAACATTATAACTGAAGAGGCTATCCTGTTCCGAGATTTGGATCAGAATTAGCTGAATTATGATGATTGTAACTTTTTTAATTTTCGGGACACCTTTTCCATTTATAAGGTATTTCTTGAGAGCCTCGTGAAAGCCCAAAAGTGTGACGTTAGTTCCTTTATTAAACACAAAAGGTCATTTCGACGCTCAAACAAGGTGAAACCTTTTATGGTTGTTAAGGAAACATTAAAAAATCATCATTTTACTGTTGGGTTAAGCTTACAAACATAACTTTCTTGTACTTCCTTTTAGAAACAACAAAGACAAATTCTTCGAAACCCAATGCTCCCTTAACACGCACTTCTCCACCCTTCAAAGCGGCAATCAAAGCACTTAATGCACTTTCAAAAATGACTGAAACTGCCCTACCTGTAGAAGGGAAGAAATCACAGAGGAAAGAAACAAAATCCAAAGGACTCGCGTACAATGATACAAGCCCAGTGGTGGCTGACGCCTCGAGTAAGGTTTCAAGCAATTACCAATACAATAATGTGAATTCAGATAATGGAAATGAGTCGAAAGATGTTTCAGCGAAAACCCATCGTATCGAACCATCAGCTTTGAGTAAAGATGTTTTTGAATTATCGGAAAGGAGATCGAAGACGTGGACAAATCATCCTGTTAAAAAGCATCTATCTAAACGACGTTTATTGAGTAATGAGAAGCGGAAGAGGGAGCGACCTGCTAAAAAACCATCCATTTGGACGACGTAAGAGGGAGCGAGTTTATCAGTATCAGTAGGCATTTAGATTCTATGGAAGATTGATGATTTTAATTCCCAGTAGGCAGGGAACGTTGTTTCATATGTTAGTAGCGAGGTTACGCAAGAGTTTATTTAGGACCTTAGATGGACGACGCGGACCTGCACATAACATATTCAAGCAAAAT
>JAUJPO010064347.1:0-12642 GCA_032270745.1 Tiaropsis multicirrata | reverse complement strand
TTGACAACTTGGATCGAATTCAATGGACTTCAAAAGTAAAAAGGACGCTTCCCATACCTAATTGTGACACTTTACAAGAAAAATTAACTTCATACCTGTTTTTCCCTCGGAGGAGATAGGGGGAAATGACCTGTCACTAACATTTCCAGAAATTTCCTAACTTAGAACTTTGGTATTTTTGACAACTTGGATCGAATTTAATGGACTTCAAAAGTAAAAATGACGCTTCCCATACCTAATTGTGACACTTTACAAAAAAAATTAACTTCATACCAGTTTTTTTACCTCGGAGGAGATAGGGGGAAATGACCTGTCATTGAAATTTCCTAACATAGAACTTTGGTATTTTTGACAACTTGGATCGAATTCCATGGTCTTTAAAACTACAACGGGCTTAGGACTGTAATCTTGACATTTTACAATTAATTTATTCATGTCATTAATTAATTCATTCATTTATTGATCCACTCATTCAATTATTTATTGGTGGAAAGGAAGAAAGAAGAAAAAGACAGAAGAAAAACGATAAAAAATTAATACTTATTACTCATACTAATATGGTCCAACTTTTGGTATGTGCGTCCCTTAAGGGTAGGTTTTTCAAAGTCCTGTCAAAATCCATGTGCACTGTAAGGGTAGGAAAGTTGAGAAAATTTTGAAATTCTTTGCTAAAACCGGGAAAAATGGTCGGAAATTACACCTCTGTTTCACAGACCCGTTTGGACCCCCTACCCACTAGAAATAAAGGCTCAAAAAATCGTCCTTGGTGAAATAATAGCATTGAAATTCGTCCCCACTGAAAAAATACCTTAGACAAGGGTACTTTTTTCACCTAAAGTCCCATTCAGAGTCCCTATTTCAGGTATCTAGAGTCCCATTCAGGCTCTCAAAAATACGAAAATACAAAGGTCTTTCCCTCATAGGGTGAAAAGTAGAAAAAGTAGAACATTTTAAGAAAAAGTAAAACATTTCGAGAAAATTTTGGCACTTCAGTCCCATTCAGGGTACTTTTGTCGCGAATTTTGAGTCCCATGTAGGGTCCATTTTTCGAACCCTAGCGGCACATCCCCGTCGGCCGGCAAGGGTAGTAACCGATATTTCACTATGGTCAGAAGGCTTTCTTTGAGTACATCTTTATAGGGTTATACAGACATACCTGACAGGAACTTAAAGGTTTAATACCCCGGGGAGTACTGACCTTATGGTCCCACGTAGTATTTTAGTGCTCTGTGTTTACTTTTTATCCAACCAGATCCAAGGTGTCCATACTCAATTTGGTAAACTTTCCTTTAGTGTTACTTATATATTTTGTATTGTATATTTTGTATTGTATATTTTATATTTTATGTTTTATATTATTTTCTATTTTTCTATTATTGTTTACATTTAAATGATGCCCAGGAGATCTTTTTATCAAGTTAGATAATTTTAGCAAATATTTTTCAATAGTTTTTTTTTCATTTTCGTAGGCAGAAGCGGATGTAGAGGGTACTCAAAGATCTCGACAGAGAGTGTTATTTTCCATGCGATGAGTACAGCGACAAAAACACTCCCCGTCAAATTTTCATAGTACCTTCTGTATCCGCCAATAGGTATGTTAACCATTTTGAGCAACTTAGAATTACTCTCGTTTCTAAAGCGCCTTTTCCATCGTTACTCCTTTATTAGGGTACAAAATTATAATTCCTAGAATCAACCGGTACATCCCCTGTGATCAGCACATCCCCATAGCCTTGTATTTATGGAGGTTTATATATAATAAATGCACGAATACTATGAAATAGGTTTATACCTTATACCTTTACCCTAAATTTTTTCACGCCTCTTATTTTCCCGCCGTCAAACCATAGAGCCCATAAGACGAGTATATGCGTCCTGAAAAGGTAGTTTTACCTAAGTCTTTTAATAATAGCTCATAATAACATCATTACATCAAGGCACAAACCAATGCTTTTAGAAAGAGTATGAAAAGAGCTTTCTAATGGTACCAAAATCTTTGTCTATATCTCATGCTACAAGCTTTAACAACGGCCATTTGAAGATTTTAAGTAAGAAATTTATGAAAGTTTTCACTTTTTTTTCAAAAACACTGCGGTGTAAAAGGGTTAAAGGAATTTTGCGCACCCTGTCCCTTGTTTTTATCATTTAATCGAAGCAGCACTATTCTTCCAAAATTTGAAAATCTAAGAATGGAATAAAGAATGGAAAAATATTATTAGATTCATCAATCCCAATATTTTTAGCGTTTGAAATGGTTTGACCACACAAAACAAAGGAAAAAAATAAAAAAGAGTTAATGAATATCACTTGACGCTACCAGAGCTATTGTGAAGGCTAATAATCCAAAAGATTTGTCACTATAATTCGCAAACCCTTTCATTTTCGTAAAAATACGGCTGTTTCGCGCTCTTTCAATTTTCCGTCGGCCAAACAGCGCGAAAGTTAAAGGGACGCGAAATGAAGGGATTTGAGATCGTTGTTATTTCTTTATAAAAGCATAAAAGGGATATCGCATCGGACAAAGTTACGATTATATATAAAACATGCCGAGAACAAGTTTATTAACCTTTCTGAGACCGCAACATGTTATTATTTTTACCGCTCATGCTTTGAAACATTTCCAAAGTTCTAGAAAAACTGCCAGTCTTCTTATTTAGCAAACATAAACTTTGAGCCTAAAACAAGAAGAACTACATTAGAAATCTCTTGATTATATTTTAAAAATTACTATACTAACACATGGGTAAAAAACAAAAATTCGCATATCTTGAAATTCTGCCAGTACAGCCTCTCTTATCCAACGCATTAGCAGCAAGACATTTAGCTGACCCTCGCGAGGACAAAATTGATATCCTCGGCAAATGGTGTATTTTTGGAAAGGCCCAATAAAATATTTATAAAAGCTCACTCGGGCCCGGAGGGGTGACTGACCTTTTGGTCCGATGGGGATGTACCACTGGGACTTTGAAAAACGACCCTACCCTATAATTTTGGCAATTATTCTCCCAAAAACGTAAAAAATAGCCTAAATGGGATTCAAATTCCAATTTTTTAATAAAAAAGTCCATTTTTAATTCAGATTTGATTAAAAAGGGACCTTAAAAGAGTGATTGATTTTCAATTTTTATGTTTTGTGCGACATTACCAGGGATTCACGAGGGCCGTAAAAGCCACTCTGTCTGACCATCGACATATCCCCGTAATTCTTTTGCTGAAGTAGTAGCCCCTCCTTCCCAGTAAAACAATATTATTAGTATTTTTCAAGAAAAAAGTATTTTCTTTCTTGCTAAAAATAAATGAACTGTAAGGAAAATTGACAACGGTGGTTTATAGAACGAACTCAAAAATATTGACGAAAAGTGTTGACTTCCATAATAAGGGAAAAAATAACTTTAAAAATAATCCTTGAAAAATACATACGGGATAGAAAAACGCCAATTGAGTATCGTATTCTGTGAACAAAAGCAAGAACCTTCTGTGTCTGGCACTGATAGAGCAATTTTTTACTTTTTTATACTTTCTCAATAACGACTTTTTAATATGGCTTTATAAAATTCGTCAGGAATTACGGAAGCCGAGAAGGGACAACAAACTTTCTTTTTTTGCTGACATGTTTTGTTTTTTTGGAAACATTTTTTGTTTTTTTGCAAATTGTAGTTACCTCATAAACAGAAATAAATATGCCTAAAGTACGAAAAAAGAAAAGACACTACGCAACATCATTTGATTTAGCACGCTTAACTCGAACATTTCCTACTGGTTATCATCATACCATGACTTTCGAGAAGCAGTTGTGGTTGACGATTACGCAGAGTTATTTTGAACTTAAAAAACAACCATCAGTTAAAAAGGCTAAACATCTCTTTCTACAATACAAAAAGGAAGTCAACTCAAATCCAAACATTGTACTACAATCGCACTCTCGAACCCATAATGGTCAAATTTCTTCAAAGACAAGCACAAACCAAGCATCGTTTAAAACCTACCCTCGCATTCAACAATCGCATTCTCCAACCCATAATGGTCAAAAAACTTCTTCAAAGACAAGCACAAACCCAACATCGTTTGAAACCGACCATTGCATTCAACAATCGCATTCTCCAACCCATAATGGTCAAAAAACTACTTCAAAGACAAGCACAAACCCAACATCGTTTGAAACCGACCCTCGCATTCAACAATCGCATTCTCCAACCCATATTGGTCAAAAAACTTCTTCAAAGACAAGCACAAACCCAGCATTGTTTGAAACCGACCATCGCATTCAACAATCGCATTCTCCAACCCATAATGGTCAAATTTCTTCAAAGACAAGCACCAACCCAGCATCGTTTGAAATCGACCCTCTCATTCAACAATCGCACTCTTCTCCCCTCCAGCCCACTCCAATAGCAAATTCCAACCCACCAATGTTTCATCAAGAATCTCAATCTCATTTGTTTGATAGAATTGAGAGTATGGCAGCTGCAATATGCTCTAAAACAGCTCTTGAGATTACAAAATTCGCGGTTGAAAGACTTACCGAAGATTTCAATGATAAAAAAAGTGATAGTAACCGTGTAAACAGTCAATTGCAGTCAAAGAAAAGTACAAACCCAGCATCGTTTGAAACAGATCGAAAAAACTGTCGAAAATTAAATCATGAAAAGCCGTCTTTTATCCAAAATAAAAACATTAAAGACAGAGGTACTATTAGTAACCAGCCAACAAACCTTACAAACAACTTAAACAGCGAAAGCTCTGAATTCTTTTTATCAGAGATCGACCAAAAAACCGCTAATCTTTTGACATCGTCTCAGCTTCCGCCAAGTGGAATATTTGAAAAAGAGATGAACAATAAACAATTTGACGAAAATTTAGACGAATGTTGGTTAAAAGTTAAAGTTCTCAATAAAGGGAGCTATCAAATTCTTGAAGAGACATTTCGGGAACATCTCTTTCCTTTGTTGAAAAAATACAACAAGTACTGCAATTTGATAATAAAAACTCAAAAGGTGAAGAAAAAAAATTCACGCAAAGTTAAAACTGCCTTTTGGACATGTCATTTAAAATGTAAAAGAGAAGAATGTCCTTTCACTGTAAAAGTTGTCATTCCAACTGAAGAACGCAACCGGATCTATGGGACATTCACTGGCAACGTTATCCATGATGTTAGAATGACAAGTGCCGACGATATTCGAGCTGGTAAAAGAGAAACAGAGCGCCAGCATTTCAAAAGCAACCTAAGTACACCCCCAAGTAAATTATATATCAACAAATTGGCTGCGATACACTCTGATGTTTTTGCTGCTGGAAATAGAGAAGATGCTGGAAGATCACCGAGGGTCATACAAAAGATAAAATCAGAGGTTCGGAGTCCCCTTACAAAAAAAGAGTTCCTTTACGAGCAAATTCGTGATATTTCGTCCAAAATAGAGCAATCCGATCGTCAAACTGCGAAAGAATTAAATGAAAGACGAAATCTGTTTGGCTATGTCCACGATGTTATGGTTGATAAGGACATCAGAATAACACTAACAACTGAAGGGCTGGTACGTTACTATCACCTCAAAAACCAACAAGATATCGTGTATCTTGACGCTACAGGTAACGTCACCTTACCAATCAAAGATACAAAGAAAATTCTGTTGTACAGTTTTTGTATGAGACATCCTTTTGGTTTGACTCCACCCCTGCCTGTTGCACAATTCATAACGAGCAATCATTCTGTTCCCTCGATTAGGCAGTTTATCATGTCTTTCCAAGAAAAGGAGAGACTTTGCTTTAACAATACAGTGTCAAATCCATCTTTGGTAATGTTAGATTACTCTTTAGCCCTCATCGTAGCTTGTATCAGAGAGTTTTGCAGTGAAACATTACCGGAGTATTTGAACAGAACCTATCGTATCGTGACAGGCAAAAGCAAAGAAACGGACTTGTCGAAGACACTAATCCACTGCTGTTTTTCACATATGATTAAGAGAAATAAGCATGTACTTACGAACTTGAAGCTAAACAGCAGAGCAGTGACTCTTGGCATGCACTGGTTTGCCAGGCTTATCGAGTGCCGCTTTTTAAAAGAATTGGAAAACTTGGTAAGACTAGGTCAGATTGTTTTCACATCTCGATCGGAAACAGACGATATTAGAGCCTCAGTCGAACAAATTGAGAAAAGTATCAGGGAATTCCCGCATATCGAGGAGAAGATGAAAGAAATTGAAGAAGAACAAACAAGCGATGCACAAATAGAAGCTGAAGTTGGCGAAGACGAGTTCCTACGGTGTATAGAAGAACAAAACAAGAGAAAAAAAAAAGATGGCAAGAATCAAACGGAACTAACCAAATTTTGGAACGGGACTTTAGCAGATTCCATCTCAAACAACATTGTCTCCGAGCAGGAAGAGATAACGAATGAGTTTTACGCCCGCTCTTATTTTGATTTCATACGAAAATACAAACTACCAACAGCAACCCTATGGAGTGGTTTGTGTCTGGGAAACCTTGACCGTTTTAAAGATAATGAAGAACCGCAACAAAAACAACCAATTTCCAATGCTCGATCAATAATGTGTAGCAATACTACAAGCGCACAAGTTGAAGGCTACTTTTCAAATTTGAAACGAATACAAGGGTTAAAACAGCCAATTCCCAACTTCATCGAGAACACCTATGAAGCACTTAAGGGACAAACGCGTCAGTTTTTTGATGGTATTGCTGAAGGTGAAAGAAAGTTTACGTTCGCTGGAAAAACAAAAGAAATCAAGGAGCAAGATTGCACGAAGAAAGAAAAACAAAAGCCAGTCTTGGAAGAAACTTGGAGTAAGAAAAGAAAGCGAACAGACGTCAACACAGTCGGCCATTACAGGGCAGTGAAGAGAAAAAGATTGAGTTTTCTCAAAGAGAAGATGGGAAATGATGACGTGTGTCACAGATGCAAAGAAGATTATTCTGGTGGAGATTGGGTGCAGTGTGATACTTGCCAAAATGTATTTCACTGTCACTGTGCAGAAGTGGATTTTTCGTATGCGTTGATATGTGCTCGTTACATTTGCAATTCTTGCGTAGAGTCAAAACTGATGCCATTGTTTAATTACTTGGCATTTAAGGAGGTTGAAACATCATTGATGATCCCGGAACTTCAACAGATATTAAATGGGAAATCTGTCGAAGAGAAAAGGGTCATCCAAAGTCAAAAGTTTTCAACGCAGTTGGTTCCAGCCTTCAACATTAAAAGACTATCAAATTCAGGAATACAAAACCCATTTAACAATTGTTGGATGAACGTGATTTTGCACGTTATATGTGGAACCACACTTTTTGATTTGTTGAGAAGATTTTGCGATTCTGACAACCTCTATTTTTGTCATATGATAACGATTAACAAATTGTTGAAAAATGTTGATAGTCCTCTTAAAATCAAAGAAGAAATTGAATTAGCTTCATGGACCGACATATCTGCTGCAGCAAACGTTTCTCTGAGAAAAGGAGAACAGTGTGATTCCTTTGAGTTTTATACTGTACTCATTGAAGAACTTTGTCGATCCTTCCCTGAACTCGAAAAACACATTTTGGTGAAAACAGCTGATATATTTCCATGTTGTACGTGCGGCACTGTAACTGGAGAAATTGCTGACCTACCTGGAATAGATGTAACCGTATTGGAAACAGAAGAAAGCGTAAATTTAAAGTCGCTAATTCGAGATGCTTGTTTTGCTGGTGTTCGTATCGATGGTGATACTCAATGTGATTGTCGCCCAGTGAAAATTCAACAAAGCCGTGTTCTTTTGAATGCTCCCCCAATACTGGTAGTAAATCTAAGTCGACAAAAGATAGAAAACGACCAATATTCAAAATTGCGATACACACAACTTCGATCAAGGGTTGTTATCGAAAGGAGCTTGGAACTGAATATTTTCTGTATCAAGAGTTTGAATGGCATTACCTACAAACTGTTTGCAATGGTAAATCATATTGGAAAAACTGTTGGTGGACACTTTACAGTCACACTTATTGACGATGACAGAATCTATACTTTCAATGATAGTACAGTTACACCAAGAGATGAAGATTATCTTATTTCAGAAGAAGTACAAACCAGCGTCAGCGTTTTGTTCTATACCAGAAGCGACAAAACCGAGTTTTCAAAAGATTTCGAAACGACGAAAGAACAAAAACGGCAACTAGAAAGG
Source organism: Tiaropsis multicirrata (assembly GCA_032270745.1). Classification (NCBI taxonomy): domain Eukaryota; kingdom Metazoa; phylum Cnidaria; class Hydrozoa; order Leptothecata; family Tiaropsidae; genus Tiaropsis; species Tiaropsis multicirrata. The sequence goes on along the minus strand of JAUJPO010064347.1, from coordinate 4,474 downwards.
GTTTGGCTCGGTGAAGAAACTCTTAAGGATCAAAGAATCACTCCAGACCATCTCAGAAGCCTCTGTAGTGAACAATGGTTAAAAGGCGACGTGATCAATGAATTTCTACATGTAATCAAAGCTGAACACCCGGAGGTCCATGTTTTCAACAGCAACTTTTATCATTGTCTTGAATCAGGAAGACCAACAATTCATTTAAACGTTGAAAACAATGAGAGAGTCTTGAAGAAAAGGTTGATTATCATACCAATACACCATCGTGCTGGGAATCACTGGTCTGTCGTTGCTGTATTTCCGTCAGCTAAAGCAATATATCACTTTGACTCTTTATCAAAGGTCAACGCTGAGTTGATGTCAACTGTCTTCAGTTTTATCAAACGCATAGCGCATGATGTCGATGAGAAAAGTATATGTAAAGAAGATTGGTCTTTTATTTACCCAAACAATATTGCAAAACAACAAGGAATAGTCGATTGCGGAGTTCACGTGTGTATAAATTCCTACAATTTGATCACCGGAAGTCAACTAAAGCTACGACCAGAAGATTCTTCTGATGCCCGATATTTCATTGGATCTACTATTGTTGCATTATCATGTCCTGAAAATACAAAAAAGACCAACAAGAACACCAAAGTCGTCAAAAGCATTGTAATTGATCCTGATGTCATCAAAGTTTGTGATATCAAATTTGACCAACCTTTTCGTCAACCAAGAATAAGAAGACAAAAACTTGTGTGCAACCGGCCATCATGCGCAGGTAATTTGTTTTAATTTTCAAATGATGACCAGATACAAAAAAAAAGACGTCTCATGAGAAACTGACCTCTTTGAAATATAGTTTCTATAGACTTTACGAAATCTCTTTTCATTTTAACCGCGAAGATAGTTACACAATAGGCTTATAAATTAGATATCGAGAACACAACCTGGGTACTCTATTCTCATCATTATCGACAGAAAGAAACTTTTTGTAGAAATTATAAATAAAGGTTTTAAAATACCGCTTAAACTAAAATTTGCGTTTAATCACTAATAGGGAAGAATTTTATGGTTGACATCGTTAAACTTGAACCAATGCACTCTTCTAATTAAACCCCCTAACCCCTCCAATTTGATTTCCACTATTCATCATTGATGAATTAATATGTCTTTTTTTTACAGCCGAAAATTCAAAGAGAAAGCCACTTACAAAATCAAAACAAGGTAGTTAAAAAACTAGTATATCATAATCTTGGAAAGCTTAAAGAGAATTCCGAGCTATACCTTACGAAAAATGCCAAGCATCTGGAATTATCGGTAGTTGTGATTTTCAATCCATAATTCCAGAGATTATGCAATAACTCTTTCCTTTTTTTACAGAAAAAGCAAAAATCTGCAATGAAAAAGATGTTGTTGAAAGAAATCGTAAGCTTAAGTAGTTTCACTTAAATTCTTTTTTATGTTTAAAGCATATTGACCTGGATTTTTCTGTGACATGAAATTACATTAACTTCAATGTTAAATTTATATTTCAGTCAGAAAAAAAGAACTTAGCATAATAAATAAAATGTATTGATTTGCGCTAACATTTTTCCAAAGGCCGTTAATTCAAAATTGATCCACTCGGCATAGTATTGAATTTTAAAACATTGATATACTTGACATGAATTATGTTTTGGAGTCAATCCAGCCATGCAACGTCAGAGCTAGACCTAATAGAAGAAAATCGTTGGGATCTACTGTAGATTGATCATATCGGATAACTTATTTTTAGCCAACATAAAAGCTACAAACATACCATCGAACATACCATTGCCAATAAGGAAAAAATACTTGCTAAAAACAAAAGGTATGTTTCAATTTTGTGTGTAATTTATCAAGTATTTATTATAGGTAATTAACTACACCCTCTTTTATAATCTATCATTTATTAAGGAGTATTTTGTAAATTAAAATATGAACAAATTTAACAAAATTAATGTTTCCCTTTTTTCAATAAGATGGCGTCAAGTTATACGATGGGTCTTCAACAGATTGTTTTTCCGACAGCTCAACAGATAATGAATACGATATACGTGAGTATGATCAAAGAGATTCCTATTTTTTATATATTGTTTGCCCGAAATGTAACAGTAAATACAACATTACAAGCGTTTGGAGAGACAAGTAACTTCCCAGTAGGCACACAACGTTATTTAAACGTTGTTTCAGCGTCCGAATAACGTTCTAAAATTGAAACAGCGTTCCGTGCCTGCTGAAAGGTACTTTAAACTTTTTTAATTCTTTTGGCAAATATAAGAATACATCTTACTATGATTTTATACTACAGATCAGCATAATACTGAACAATCTTCCAACAAGGACAACGTAAGAGAACACACCATGAAAATCACTTCGCAAATTCAAGGTAAGAGGATATACGATATTATTCAATGTTAAAGAAATATTTACTATTTTTACGCAATATTCCGTATTTAATCGCCATCTTATTTAGACTATATTCTTAACATCGATAAAAAAGTGATATTTTGGACAAGGTACTTTAACCTTTTTCATTCTCTTGGCGAACATTGTAATCCTTTATCTGACGAATTTCTACTACAGATCAGCATAATACTGAACAATCTTCCAACAAGGACAACGTAAGAGAACACACCATGTCTCGTCTCCGATTAAGAGTAACAAAATATGCAATAAAAATGGTGAAGAGTGTTTACAATTTTCGGAACACTATTAACCATTATAATATCTTCCATTGAAACTTTCCAAACGCTTTTTCTAATCATCAAAATTAAGGATTAACATTAGAATTTTCGTTTGAATCATTCAATATGGATTTCATGTTTACTAACTTTTTTCAATAATATTTTCTAGCTGAACAACAAGAAAAAGGCGATTTGTTTTCACCAAACGTATTTGGATTTAACGAACATGACTACTCACTCAATCTCAATACTAATATCCGTAAGTTGCATGTTATTTCCCTGTATATAATCCAGATTGTACCCACGAGAATATATAAGTTTATTTTTGGCTTAATTTGATGGAAATGAATTGGGCTCTCGATATGCCCGAAACAAGTATTTCTCTAAAACCTTTTTGATATTACTGAATTTCCGTCACCCCTAATTAGTTATATTTTTGTATAAAAGTCTAAAATGATTTAATCTAGTCTGATGTTTTATACTTGATTTCCATGCTAACTTTTGCAGTTGCACGAAAGTGACTCTGAAGAAGAAATTAAATGTAAGATCTTTTTCAGTAGCTTTCTTAAAAAGCGTTAGATAGAGAGAACTTATTGAACTGCTTGAGTTTTAGAATTTCTAAAGTTTTCAAAAGAAAGAGGATGCAAGGGAGTAAACCCCCCCTTCGAAGTCGTTTAAACGTGTAACTGGTCATTATAATTTCTTTACTGCTTAAAAACGAAAGCAAATATTATTTTCCTTTAAATTGATTTCAACTTTTAGTTGAAGAGCCGAAACTGGACAAAGAGTTTCTTGAGCTTATAGCAAAACAATCAAAGAAAAAATTTGCCAATCAAACAAAAGGTATTATTCAACTTCCTGAGATTTTACAAATCTAGACCTAGACAGTTTTCATACATAGTTTCATATTTTGCTTATTATTGATCAGATTTTGTTGAAATTTTAATATGTAATAAAAATCCTAATAATATAATTAACATTAGCATTATGATTGGCTGTTTTAGGGAAAATGTTCCGTCGATATTGTTTCAGGTTATTTTGAGCATTGTTTTAATCCATGCGCTATTAATAATTATATTTTATCTTCAGATGAAGAACCAATTATACTGGATAAGGAATTCTTAAAATTTATCAAAGAAGATGATACAGTGATCGATTTGATCAATTTAAATCCAAAACTGGTAAACCAATCAGAAAGAGTAAAAGCATTCCGATGCAACATATCTTTGAAAGCCTTTGAAAGTGATATTCGCAAAGAATTGGATATAATTGGTATTGGTTTTAGTAAAGCTGCCGAATACAGTTTGGAATTAATCAAGCAGAAACTAATTGTTAAAAGTAAAATAGACCGGGATGATGTTACCAATTTTGGTGGATGGGAAAAGGTTCACATTCCCTTTCGTCGCGATTCTTTCAACACCGACATGCTATTGATAGTAGAAGTGTACACGTACTACATAATGAAATCAAAGAACGTAACATACCCAGAAGCGACAGCATTAATGTATGGCAAAGTCCAACCAACGACATACCATGTCAACATACTTATGCATGTAAGCCTTCTTTTACTTTTATTACATCTCTCTCTCTCTCTCTCTCTCTCTCTCTCTCTCTCTCGAGTTCAATGGTCTTCAAAACCACAACGGACTTAGGACTGTAGACCTGACATTTTACAATTAATTCATTCATCTCACTAACTAATTCATTCATTCATTCGTTCATTCAGTCTAGTAAGATTATCTCGATTATCCTTTGCTAATATTGTAAATCTATTGCATTAGGGCTTATTT
>JAUJPO010064346.1:0-27076 GCA_032270745.1 Tiaropsis multicirrata | reverse complement strand
GACTTCTTTTGAAAAATCGATAAAATCTCTACTTTTCTTTTTTGATTTTCCCGCGCATTTTATCCAGGCTAAAAAAAAGCGGGATCACGCCTAGTGTTACAGACGGACAGACAGATTGCAAAATACGGCTATTAATAAGATAGATATAAGATTCTATATTTAGATTTAGACATACAGGAAATGCTTGTTGGTTATTAGCACTGGGCAGGGAGTTTTTGCATGTCCAATAGCTGTTTGAAAAAAGGTACTGTGATAATTAAAGTTGACAACTGTTAGAGCTATCAAGTTACTCCATTTGAGGAGGGATTTAAACTAGGAGTAAGAAATTTCGCTGAGCTTGCACAATGTGTGCAGTTTTTCAACCCAATCAACAAAAAGAACACTCTCGTTACGTCAGTTGATTGTTCTAGAATCGGCAATATTGAGGGGATAGAAGGTTTCGTTTCAACAAAAACAAAGACCAGAAAATTTACTTTTTAAGTATTAATAGAGACTGAAATGCTTCGGTCTGTTTTTTGAACGTAGAAACAGCCGCGACTGACGGCTTTAAAACCCTAACAGCAGACATCTTACCAACGTTAAAACATTGTAAATACTTTGAAAGAACGTTAAAAATTATCGAAAAATCAATTTATACCAAAAAAAGTTTGAATAACTTTACAGAATAGTGTTTTTCATAAAAGGGCCTTTTTGGGTCGATGACCACCTTAAGGTACATTTGAAAATTCGACGCCGAAAAAGACGGGGGTCCCGTTGTCCGTAATCTTTTCTACGAAAACATCCAAAAGCTTCCGGTGTTTTGAGTTTTTAACAATAAAACTAGTGATACAAACCCCCGTCTTTTTAGCATTACATTACGCATTGGATATCATGAATAGGCAAGCGATTTATATTTTAACTTGACAGGAAAAGAGGATCCCAAAAAATGCTTACCAACGCAATATGAAGATTTGATAAAAAATTGGGCCAAACAAATCACCAATCCAAATAAATGCATTATTTGCAAAACAAAATTTTCAGCGATATTGAATAAAAATTATACCATCCAAATCATATCATTATCTACAACGGATGTATAAAAGCGAGGTTTAAGTAAGTGGATATTTGCAACGTAAATGTGTGTACCGAGCTGTACATATAATTTTCGTTTAAAAGTTTTGCTTAGACGAATTATGTACAGGTTTAAAGGCCTCTTGCCTTAACCTTGCCTCTATCTGACTCTATCAATAAAATAAACATTCTAACGTTTTACTTTAAAAGTTTGAAAAAAGATTGTCAGTAAGAAGATGCTCTCATGTAGAAACCAGGACGTTATCTTTTATTTAATTTTTGTTTCTTTCGTATCGTACTGGTTTCTATATACTGTTTTAAATGACTATCTTTTTGCGACTTTTAAAAGATAGATACAAATACAGCTTTATTGCTCTGCTCATTGATGATACTGAAATTAAAATCAAGATTCTTTTTTCACAACAATTTCTTGTTTTTCGATGAAAATGTATTTATACTTTACAGACTCATGTTATCAATACAAGCTATACGAAAACCAAAATCGTCCAATCAATTAAAAAGTTTAAAGCTTTCCCATGCAAATATTTCAAGAAACTATTTGCGTTGTCGAAGATTCTGGAGCCTTTGAAATGAAAGATTCTTTTTTATCTTTATTGCATATCGCTTAATGTTTCTGATTAAACTAAAATCGTCCCCATTTTCATTTTCATTAAAAAACTTATATTCTTATTTCCTTCAAAATAGTTTGAAAGGAATGAATTATTTCTCAGTTTTAGAATTATTAATTATTACTCGTATAAAGCGCAAAAAATAAATTTCAAAAAACTAAATAATTAACGGTTCGACTATTAAAAGTATCATGCCAGGGGGCAAAAAGTCGAGAGAAAAAATAGGAACCTTCGAACCATTACATTTAAAAATAGCCCACAATTTTAGAAAAAAAACTTTAAATGGAAAAAATATATATAGGAAATTGGTTTTAAAAGGGGGGACCAGGCGCGCGGCGAAATTTTCGAACCCTTTTGATAATTAGCACAAGACAAGCTTTTTCCTTGTTTTTATAATTAGCGAAATATGTGTTATTTTTTTGCCCGATCTGAGGATAAGAAGGGAGTTGAAATAATTATTTTCAAATAATCTCTTGGTTTGTCTGGAATCTATGCATTTAATTATTTAAAACCCCTTATTGTTTTAACACGGATTTTCATTGTTAAGACTTAAGAAGCTATCCAATCCAATATTTAGCCATTTGTAAAAAGAAACTTTACAAAAATAAGCTTATAAGAATATCTAGGTTGAAAATGATTGAAAATTTAAAACATTTATTATATACTATAAGGTTGTAGACTTCTTTAAAAAAGGAGAAGTCACAAACCACACACATAACTATACTTTAAACCAAAATCAAAATCATGGGCTGTCGGGCTGTTGGCATATACTGTAAAAACAATAGCAATATTTTTCATCAACTTTGAAGGAATAAGGAAAGCGCTAAAAGCCTTCAGACCTTTTGACCGTGATTGCATGCCATAGAGTTAGCCCAGGAAAACACATAGCATGATAATGACCACATAGTTGTATAACCAGATATGAAATTCACGCTTTTTATAAGAATACACTTTCAAAGAATATTCATGATGAAATTGGCCAAAAAGTTAAGAATATCCTAAGAATAAGGCCATCTTAAATTTTTCAAAGATAAAATCTATTTTTTGGAAATTATACTTAAATGCATCTAAAATCATTTCCAGGCTGATTCAGCTTTTTAAACTGACAAGTTAAACCTCACTTACTTGCATCCGATAAAAATCACGACGATGGACGGGACTTTAACAGCCTATGCTTTGCCACGGAAAGTCATGTGATATACTTTTCAACCAATCAGATTTAATTATTGCTAGGGGAAAACAAACACTAAACATTTAACTCACTAAAAGATTTTGTTTACTGATTACACATAATTAATCTTTAGTAAGTGTTCTGTTTTTCCCCAATTGTGACGTCATGCCGTGGCAAAGAATAACAGTCTTTGTTAAAGCTTATAAACTCTTTTCGTCCGCACCAATAGTGTTTTGACATCTAAACGAAAATCTACACCGTTTAATTCGGACACACAATCACACCCGATATTGCAAACCCGGAGGGCGTCTACCCACCTGAAAAATTAGATCCATGAACCCGTTCCTGGTGGGAAAATTTGGCATTGAATAATTCGCCCCCACTCGAAATAGGCCCCATTGAAAAGCAAAGACGTTTTGATATCCCACTAAAATGTGTTATCACGCATTCAACTTTTTTGAACACAGAACAATAAGAAATAAGAATGAATATTGTATCTCAAATGCAATGGAAACCCCGACAAAAAACACCGATGTCTCTGAGGCAAGGGTTGTACAAATTACAAATTTCTAAACTGAAATTGTTTTACGAAGTGAACCAAGCATCATATGACAAAGCTGTTTTGCGTATATAAGCTAAGTGAATGGAACGTGACGAACAATACCCATTGTCCATGGTAATTATGTTTAGCATTAGTCTGTAGGTCTGTAGGCGGTGTTTTTTGCTTTTCCAGGAAAAATCCCATAATCCCACTGTTGAGGATGATGATTTTTCTTAACCCCCACCCCCTGGATATCCTTGGTCTTCAAATTCTAACCTCCTGGATATTCTAGGATATTGAAAATTTCGGACCCCCTGGATATCATATATGTTCAACAGGGAGGATACGGACTTTTTCTGAAAATCCCAATAAGACAATATGCACGTTACTTAGAAGAGAGGAAGTTACTGGAGAGGGGACTATTTGTACCTATCTTTATTCATTTCAAAGCATATTTATTTTGCTGTATCGCCGCATAAAATTATTTAGCCTATTTTTCAGTGGGTGAGAGTTCCCATCATCTGAGTACAAGATTTAGGGGAGCAGCTGTGAAACCAAACGGTATTTTACCTATGGATAATAAACAATAAGTTGCTCTTTGGAGAGTTGTGACCCACCGATATGCGTCCAGTAATAAATGATAAGTTGATCTTTGGTCAAAATTGATACATAATCAACAACGGTATGTAATTTCATACAGTTAAATTCTTCTCTCATAAAAAACAAATTTCCAATCACTCACTGAAAACAAATAAACATCAAGCTATACATTCAAAAAACAACTCTATCCTATCCTGAACGTGAATTTAACACGTTTTTACATCACTGTAATGCTGTTTGAATGTTGGAAATTTGAATAAAAATCATGAGACGCGTGGTCCCTTTTTGTTCCCTATTGACTCAATAGAGTGACAATTCGCGAGTTTTTAAACCTGCCACTGTAAGTCAAATTGGGCTAGTTTTCTGGAGTTATTCTCAGTTCTTGAGAACTTAATTTTCAATTAAATGAAGATTTTCTGTTTATTTAAAACCTCTTTTTAAACAAAAATCAGACAGCTAAAACATTTAATTTCATGAATCGGCATTGCCTACGCAAAGGTCTTAGATGATTTTTATCCCCTGCGTGTAAATTCTTCAATCAGTATTATGCTATTAGGCAAAACCTACATTCTGGGGGCCATCTACTGTGGGGGCGGTAAATTAAGAAACATAATTTCTAACGGGCGGGTACGATTCGATTGTTGACTTGAAAATTAATCTCGTGAGTTCATGAAAATCAAATTATAGGGATCAAAATATTTTCTAATTATATTCTCATCGGCTAATTCCATAAGAAAGAAGACACATATGTCGAAATATTCATTAAATGCAGTCGTCACTTTTTTAGTTTTCTATTTTACTTTACTGCAATCACCTCTTATTTCATCCTGGAGTTTTACTGACATTTGATCTGTTTTTAATTCCAGGCAAATTCAACAAACATTGACCATTTCGTAAATATTGATATCACCAGACAGTAAACTAGTACATTTCATTACTGAATACATAAAATTGCACAATTGCATTAAGTTTATCAATTAAAATGTTGCATTTCTTGCAATGCCGGTCAAAAGGTTGTAGACTTTTTTTAAATTGCAAAAAATCTGCGATAACACGGTATAACTTCCCCTTTAACCCCACTTGTTGCTTTTAAAAGTGGTTTGTTTACATCTGGTAGCAATAGTTGACCTTATTTACATCAACTTTGAAGGAAGAAGCTCATTTCCAAAAGTCTACGGACCTTGACCGGCATTGTGCCTCCGAATAATAATTCTCGAAGAAAATTCCGATTTATTTCCTTGTGTTTTCTCTTTAAATAACACGATTTTAATAAAGTTTTCATTGGGAAATTAACAAATACAATACTAAACGGTTTGGTTCGGGCTTTATTGAGAAACATTTACCTCAGTCGCAAGATCTGTCGCTACTTTGACCTAGAACAACATTCCCTCAGTAAAGCCGTCACTGACCAGTTAGTATTGTATTAATGTAGACGACTTGCGTAAAAGTGTTCGCTTAGCAATTCGAATTGAATTCTAAAGAAGAGGAAGAAGAAAAAGAACAGAAAATCATTTCGATGATAATAGGTATACAAAAAATCTTTTCCATACACAAAAAAATATCGAAAAAAAATTGTTAGAAAATCTTTAGGAAAAAAGTAAAATTGATAATATTATACAAGAGGGAAAAAGATGTTGAGTTTCGTAAGATTTTCAAAAAGGTGAAACAAACATTTCAAAGAATAACAATAATAGAAATAATAATACCAACAGTAACAATAAACCACATGAAAAAAACAAAAATATTTAAAAAAAATATAAAATTAAGGCGTGAAAATTTTGTACAATCACAACATCGTTCGTATCTTGCAATGTAGATATCAATTTAATTTTTTGACACATGTTGCTGAAATCAAAATGACAGGAACAAAAATGTACCCATTGAGGTTTGAGGATCTTGAAAGAACATTGGTCAATTGTTTGTTCTCTGAATATGAAAAATTGCGTGCGTATAATAAGTTTGATGAAAATTCTTTATAAAATACAATTATAATAAAAAAAATATTTTCGACTAAATTAACTAACAAATTGTACAAATTTTTTTTGTGTGTGGACATGGAATTTTCAAGTTCTAAAGTTTTTTTTCTTTATCCCATTATCTGATTATTTCGATTACGGTACTTTACGAAGCATAGAAAGTAAAATAAGCAGTCCTTCAGCAGAAAATTGAAATTGAAAATGAAAAAATTCTCAAGAGGTGCAAAAAGAAAACAAAAAGTAAAAAAAATCATGCTATAAAAATATTTAAAAAAATCTATTGTTGACCTTTTGGGGTTGGATCTTTAAAAATAAAATAAATATTTTTTTTCCGAAAGGCGAAATAACCGAAAATTAAAAGACATTAAAAAGCAAAAACAAAAGTTTTTACTAAAAAATAAATCGAACGACAGGAAACAAAAAAAACAAACAAAAAAACAAAACAGGAAAATAAAGTCTATTAAAAAGATTCGAAAAATTCATTAAAATGTTTGAAGGTAATAATTCTATTTTAATTCATAAATCACTATTAAAGCAAAAAACAGTAACAAAAAAAAGTTCCCCAATCCTACCCTTATTTCTCAAGGATCCTTTTTCCCCTGTATAAAAGGTCCTTGATTTCCCCAATTATTTTAAATGTTCCTTTTTTAAACAATAAACGTCTTTTGTGAGTAATAATATAAGTATGTGAATGGCAAATCTTGTCGTTGCTAAAATTTCATTTTTATCCATTGTCTGTAAATAAGTTAGTTTCATTTTCCCCCAAAAAACACAAAACAAAAATAACGGTTGACTCGTCTACTCGATGAAAACATTCTAACAATTCCGTTTCATCGTCTCCAAAAAGTTGGGAAGCACTCCATCTCAAATCAGCAGGACCTTTAAGGTGACCCAGTTCGAATTACTGTTATAATACTATTCACAATCTTTCTCTGCTTTATATCATTAGCATGGCGTTGTCGAGTTCTGCTCAGATCAGCATGATTCTCTCAAATTCTCTTCTTACTCTCATCTTGGCGGTAATAATTTACATATCTATATTTTGGTCATCAGACTGTTTTATTCGCACTCAATTACAAAGACTCTGTAAACATCGTTAAGGTAAGTGATGATAGATTTGGGGTCTGGCGATTTCATGCGGACCATGTCTTCGACGTCCAGAAGGTCCATGACCCCTTCCTCACTAAAAAAAAACAAAGACGCAAATATTTCATTTTTAAAAGCTCCTCTCGAATATAAAAAAACAGCCTTTCTTTTGGGATATTTTGAGATATCTCTCAGGGGACTTCTTAATGTTTAACAGAGATTAAAATAGTTGGATTAAAAACACTAATCAAGTGTATGTTCTGCGAAACTTGTGATTGGTACACACCGGGTATCCCACAAAAACCTTTCGGTGTTTGATCAAGTATACTGTCTGCTTATTAACCTATAATAACTGAAGACATTACGGGAGAATAATGACCGATGTTAAAGTAATGCTCCATTCTTATGTGACAGAGGTCATTATTCGACGTAATGCACGACTAAACCCTCATACCTTTTTCCAGGACACCCAGTAATATTGCCGAAATAAAAAGAACACAAAAACAAAAGAAAAGAAAAACAAACGAAAGTAAAGAAGAACATACCTTGCAATTTGGAAAGCGATTTCAAAGTTCTTTCGTTGGGTATCTTTGCTCAGCTCATCAATAGGGACGTCTTCTGGGATGAAGCTGTGGATGAGAGCTGCAAATGCTAAACCATCTGCCCAACTCTCGCTGAAGTTCTCGATGTCCACATCCTGAAGATTGAAAACAACATTTAATTATAATTTAAAAAAAATCTAATCCTTTTTATTAGGTGCTAATGTCGGATGATATGTGTTATGCGGACGAAATGATTAAAAATCTATTATTAGGCGAGACCAATTTAATTAGTTGTTTTACGGGCCCGACCGACTCATATTTTTGGAAAAGTGAAATAAAGATAAAATGCAAAGTGAAAGTCACTAAGAAAATATCATTAAAAAAATTTGACACATTTTCATGACAAACTTTCATTCAATTCTAGCTTTAATTAAACAGATTTGCCTCAAAATTCTCTTAAATTTTTTTGCCGACCGACCGACCCACATTTTGTAACTGCTTTGCCCGTAAAACAACAAATCAACTTGGACTCGCCTTAGGAGTTTATAAGCTTTTGTTACATGTACTTTTTACCTTGTAATTTTTACCCTAGTTATCTTAAACCGGCAAGCCCAATACCGATTTTACTTAATTTCTTTAACTTATATCCTGTATTCTACCCCTCACAGACCATGCAACTAATAAAATGCAAGCCCTCCTGACAACTCTTTTTACAACCTGTAATATTCATTTGTGTTTGACGGCTGAGTTTTGCTTCAAGTCACAATCATATCGCTTGTTTGTGTACAAATCAAATAGATAGAAATTTTGTACAGATTCCATTTATAAACAACAGTAAAACAAAAATTAAACTTAAAAAAAAAATTAGACGTGCGGTTTCTCAAAATCACTAACCTTGTATCCCATCAATTGATGTTGTGTCCAGGCTAAAAGTTTGGTGACATTACTGTTGATCTTCACGTTGCTTTCCCCCTTGGGATCGCTGCAAAAAAAAAAATATAAAAATTTACATGTCATTGGTCGATTTTAATGACCTTTTTATTACCGTTCTTTAGAAAAAATGCGCACTACTTTAATTTTTTACTCCAATAATGAAAGAGCTACGAAAAAAATAAATCGAAAATCACGGGCAAAAATAGCCAAAATTCGCGCAAAACAAATTTACACAATCCACATACGAACATACGGTTCCTCTCTTAAAAAAAGTAGAAAAATAAAAAAAGCCAAACGCACAGCGTGGAGAAGTGTTTTTATAACAGACTAGGGAAAAATGACTCACTCTTTGGTATTTTCTTCAAGTTGATCTTTGAAAGCGTGTCTAGCGTCGCGTGACCCCTTCAACTTTTGCCGGTCGCGCATCACTTGTTGCATTTTGCGTTCCTGTTGTCGTTTCTCGAACGCTTTCTTCTCTTCTATATAGGGCGAACAAAATGAAAAAAATGTACAGTTTAAGTCGTGTAATTCGAACTCTCATAATTCGAACAAAATCTTCGGTCCCGTCCGACATAATCAAACTTAATCAAAGTCCTATAATTCGAAAACTCATGTAATTCAAACACATGTTCTGGTCCCCCTGGGAATTCGAGTTACACAAGTTTAACTGTTTCTCATTATAACTAGTTTCAGTGGCGGATACAAGGTTGCTTTTGCTCATTTTCCTTACGCTTTCCGTCAAAGTTTTTGAGTACCTTCTGTATCCGCCTTCTGTTAGCACCTTACAGTACGGGCATAACTGCAGTAGGTGTTTGTTGCAATTAGCTGATATTTCCGAGAAAGATAAATAGCAAAAGTTAGTTTAGTTGTGGTCGAAACGTCACAAACGAAGCCTTTATAAAAAAAACCGAAAACTCTTTAACAGGTTCGACAAAACTGGACGTCTAACGTACAAAAAAATGGATTTTGACTTACCTGCACGCTTACTTTGCGCTGTTTCTCTTTCTTTAGCACGAGCGGCCGCGCGTTCTTCGCGAGCTTTTTCGCGATCCTCGCGTTCTTTCTGCCTTTGGGCTTCCCGTTCGGCCGCTTTGCCCGTCAGCTCACGCTTTGGTTTGTTGTCGGCAGGTTTTCGAATAACAATGGGTTTCTTGACTGTTTCTTCTTTAGGTTTGTTGATTTCGGCAAGAAGATCAGCTGATACCTCAATAGGCCCTTCGTCCTTCGTCTTTTTCGCTATGAAAGAAAAAGGCAAATTGATGATTTCGGACGTTTAAATCGTACTTACTTACGGCTCTTGTTGCAACTCTGAATCTTATTTCTGGGGCAACAGGCAACTTATCTTGACTGCCAAAATCATTTCTTGACATATAACTATTTTAAGTTTTGAATAAGCGAGTCCTTCAATAACAAAAAAACTCACGGCGAAAGTATCTATTGAAAATATAGAGGCAATAGCATATAATTCATCTGCCAAATTGAGACCATGTCGTTCTTTAGTACCAAAGTCTCTAAAAAATGCTTGAATAAAAAAGACTAATTTTTGTCTCAATGCTTCGTTCTCCAAACTTCGATTTTCCGGAAAACTGAGAAACCCGAAAAAAAAAACATACACAAACGGCTTGTTCGTTTCCCGATTCGTACTTCACCATCGTCATCTTTTTGATCGAACTTCACTGTCTCTACCTTTTCTTCCGAAGTGGTTGTGGTTGTGGCGGTTGTGGTGGTCTCTTCTTTGGCGGGGGCGCTATCGCCTTCGTCATCACTGGCGAATTTAATACGCCCCATCGTTTTAGATTGGACTACCTTCTTTGCTGGTGCAGATGTGGTCGTTTTAGAGACACGGCTTGTAGTTTGCCTAAAATGCAAATAAATTAAGCTGTCATAGTAACAGTAACCAAGGAAGAGGCTCGTGGTGTATGCATGGGAGGGGGGAGTCCCTAATTATTCTTTCAGAGTAGACGCGTTTAAAAAACATTATCTCGAACCTTGGAAACTTATCAAAAAACTGGGGTATTGGTTCCTTTATTCTCAATTTGTCTTATTAAGCTACAGCGCCATGCACCAGGGGCTCCCGGTTCGAGCTTAAAAGTCAAACAAAAATAGTTGAGCGCTAAAAATACCGAACCAGCCTTACCAATTTGAGACAGACATTTTTGTTGATTATAAAATATGAAAACAAGCAAAGCTGCTTAGTCAAATTTAGTTAAAGCAACCGACGTAAACAGTAAAAAACCAATCAAGAAAGCTTAAGTTAAACTAGTTTGTTGTTGGACAAATTAAAAAAAAAATTTATATTCAAAGATCGACAAGATTAAATGAAATCCCTTGTTTTGATTGATTGTCCAGTGAGTTTAGACAGTTTGACTGTGATTTCAGATTAAGTTAATTATCTAATGATAAATCTCTCTTTTAGATTAGTTCATTCAATATCTGACCGCGCGTATTAGAATGGCTAGTAGCCTTTATCTATAGAAACAACATACAGTGGAATCTCTCTATCTCGACTACCCTCTATCTCGAATTTCTCTCTATCTCGAACAGAGATCTCGGTCCCTTGAACATTTGTGGGCTCTTTATCTCGAACTTTCTCTATTTCGAACAAAATTTTTGGTCCCTTGGGAGTTCGAGATAGAGAGATTCCACTGTAGTTCCATTTTAATAATTTTTGTCAATGCAACTTCATAACTTTTGGAGGAGTCAAACCCGAAAAGTTGTGACTTATGGAGTGCTAAGAGTCTGAATATTGTTTCAGCTCTGTTTCAGCCCTGTTTTGCAGCTTTTATAGCCACTCGGTTTTAGTAGAATGAAGCATTTCCAGGGGTGTATAGGAAGGTGAAATGTGTATATTATATATGAGCGGTTTTATTGATTTCTTTCTTAAATAACATAGAACCTCAGCTATTCATATTTGGTAGATTTCATCAATAGACATCTTTATCCAAACTCTTCCGCCCTCAATTGTATATACCACAATATATTCCTTAAAAGGAATATAATAATTTTTTATTTGGATTTCGCCATTTTTATTAGGTGTCTTTTGCGAGAAGACTGACAGACATGACTATTTTGGGCCATAAAAATGAATGTTTGATAGTGAAAAAATAAAACATTTTTTACAAAATAATTATTTCTCCAATGTCAAAAGATAATGCGTGTATTACGGCACCTTCTTTTTCGCCCGTGCGCGCCCGGTAGTTCTAGTACCGCCCCACGTCAACCCAATTTTGTTTGGTATAGCAAACACTTACGTCTCTTCCTTCTTGGACAATCTCGACGTTCTCGTTGTGGACGTCGTCGTCGTTGTTGTTTTACCGTCTTGCGAGTCCTCTTTTCTTAAGCGGCTCCTGCGTGTTGCTGAGGATGGTTTCTCTTCAGATGAGGCCGCATCCTCTGCCTTCTTAGCGGCTAGACGGCTCCTCCTGGGTGTGGTCTTGGCTTCCTCTTTGGGTGGTTCCGCCTCCTTCTTCTTTTCTTCTTCTTTGGGCGCCACCGGTGCTGGTTCAGGATCTTTGACAACTTTCCGCGTCTTAGATGCAGGTTTGGGGGCTACTGGTTTGGGAGCTACTGCTTTAGGTGCAACCTTAAGGAAATTGGGAGCGAAATTAGAAGGTGTTCAAAAAGAAAGCTGTCAATAGTTCTCTTGACGTTTTTAAAGTAAAATGGTTAGCGGTTGGTATTAAGGAAAATCGACATCTTCAACATTGGGAATACGGATTTTTTGTGGAAAATCTCAATTATACGGATAAAATATTTTTTAGATGCTACAAACCGTGGTTACCTTTGGTGTGTTTCTGTTGCGTGATTTTCCTTCGACTTCTTCCCCATCATCATCACTTGCAGCTTTTGAAACATTACCTTTTACTTTAGGTTTTTCAACCACCTCTTCAGGCTCATCTTCCGGTTCAGGTTCTTTCTTCTTTGGTGGCGGAACGACCGTTTTTTTCTTGGGCGCGGGCGCGGGTGCTTGCTTCTTGGCCGCTGGTTTAGGTGGTTCAGGTTTGCCATCGACTTCTTCTTGTTGCGGCTCTTCTTTCTTTTCTTCTACGACGCGTCGACGCCGGCTCTTCGTCTCTTCTTTTGGCGATTCTTCTTCCGCCGCGGCAGCGCGTCGACTGGAGCGGGTGGTCTTAGGTTTAGCTTCAGCCTTTGGAGTTTCTTTTTTCTCTTCAGCGGCGGCAACTACACGACGGCGTCGGCTAGACTTTGGTTTTTCTTCGACGACAGGTTCTTCTTCTTTTACTTCTTCCTGTTTAGCCTCTGGCTCTTGTTCTGGTTCTGGTTGTTCCTCAACGACCACAGGCTCGTCAGCAGCAGGTTCCTCGCTATCCTGGACTTCCTCAGCTTCGAATTCCGGCTCAGGTTCTTTCTTCGTTTTGGCGGAGGATCTCGGCGAATTATCGGCCTTCTTTAAATGTTTCTTAAAATCAGGTTTTTCTTCCTCTTTCTTAGAGTCTGCTTTCGTAGGGGTCGGTTTGCTACCCAATAGGACTCGAAAGTCTTTTTGTTCAGCAGTCATACCTCTATCAGTACCCACCTTCGTTTGAACTTTACGTTGCAAATTTGTTCGAAAATCCACTTGGACAGGAGCAGCGGCTCCTTTATCAAATACTGGTTTCGGCACTTTCTTTTTCAAGGAAGTCCTAAAATCAACTTGTTCGCCACCCACAAAGTCCTTTTTACCAGTTTCAACCTTACGTTGTAAGCTTGTACGGAAATCAACTTGTTCCGGACCTTGCAGTTTTCGTTCCAAATTAACGGCGGGCGCTACTCCAGGCTTCTTCTTTAACGAATGTCTAAAATCAACTTGCTCGCCACCCTTCACGTGGCGTTCCAAATTCGTGGGCGGTTTACTGCTCTTCTTTAACTTAGCCTTAAATCCTTTCCCGCCTTCGATTCCTGGCTCAGGAACGGCCATTATATCT
Organism: Tiaropsis multicirrata; assembly: GCA_032270745.1. Classification (NCBI taxonomy): domain Eukaryota; kingdom Metazoa; phylum Cnidaria; class Hydrozoa; order Leptothecata; family Tiaropsidae; genus Tiaropsis; species Tiaropsis multicirrata. The sequence continues at coordinate 13,623 of JAUJPO010064346.1, read as the reverse complement.
TCGACAACACCTCCGGAAGACCCAGTTCCGGCCGAATATCCGGTACTTTCGCTACCCGTGGAGAAAGTTTTGCGACCTCCTTTAGATGAAGTGGTTTCTTCTTCTTCGATTTCTCCTTCATCTTCAGATAGAGGTTCATCAGAGTAAATTTCTTCCTCATCTTCTTCTTCTTCTTCTTCATGTTCGCTCACCTCGTCTTCTTCTTCGTCCTAAAGTGAATTAAAATTTATTAAAATACTTTTAATGAAATACAATGTATTGAGTATATATATACTGCTTAAAACACTTTGTCCGATGATGGGAGAAGAATCTCTCGAGATCTAGTCAAACGTTAAATATCGCGATCCCAGCCACGATAAACTTCATGTCTAAGGAAAGTGGTTTGTAGTTTAGAATGAGTAGCAGGCCCTAAACATGATGGACATGGTCGATTAGCGATAATCGATCGCCGACAGTCTTCAAGAATACGCTACGGTTAAAGACAGAGTTAAAGGTACTACAAATAAACTCGTACAATTCAGGAAAACCGAGTTGGACGAGTTGAACTGTCTGTAATTACAGCTTTTAGAATCTTTTAAAAAAGTTTTTTTTCTACTTTTAACGAATATAGTTTTTAGATAGAGAATTTTAGCTTTAGATTTAGTCAGCTCTGACACACTTACACATTTGTGTGCAAGTTATCTTTATATTTGTGTAAGATATTTCAAAATAATTATGCGACTTGAAAACTTGAACAAACCTCAATAAACTCTTCTTCTTCTTCCTCCTCTGGTTCATCTTCGTGATCAGAAACTGGAGGAGTTTCCTGTTTGGGAGAAGCTGCTCTTGCTTCAGGTGTAATCGGTCTTTCTTCTTCTTCTTCCTCTTCAGATTCGGGTTCTTCTTCTTCCGATTCGGGTTCTGGAGTAGGATCCCGAAGAGGTTCAGGACTGGGCTCACGTACTGGTTCGGGTTCTGGACTGGGCTCACGCACTGGTTCAGGACTTGGTTCTCGGATAGGTTCTGGACTGGGCTCGCGCACTGGTTCAGGACTTGGTTCCCGGATAGGTTCTGGACTGGGCTCGCGCACTGGTTCTGGACTGGGCTCACGAATTGGTTCTGGTGAAGGTTCCCGAACGGGTTCTGGGCTGGGTTCACGGACGGGTTCCGGACTTGGCTCTCTAACGGGTTCGGGTGAAGGTTGACGGACAGGTTCCGCTTTTGGTTTTGGTGCACTCACGTTAATATCTGTTAAAAGAACGAGAGTGTAATTTTAAAATAGTAAAATCGTAAAATAATTTTTTAATATAATATAATGGATATGACTATAATTGAGGTTGACCAATATTCAACGAGTCGAAAAAAAATGCCCGGTCAGTTGTACCGCGCAATAAAAAATAAAATGATGTCGATGGCACAATCGGACTTACTTATTCCGTTTCGGATATCTCTCATTCGAGCCCGGATCTTTCTTCGTTTATCGGTTTCCGTGAATGGAGTATCGTTTAACTAAGAAATAAAAAAAGGGAGAAAAGCGTTTCAATAAATTAGCCTTTGTTGGTAAAGAGTGCAGGGTAAGTATTTTTACTTTCCTTACCCAGTATGTACAAGACGTCAGTTTGACGTCTATGTGACGTTTTATGACGCTAAAAGACGTTGTTTGGACGTCAAAATGACGTTCTGTGTTTATTGAGTACATTATAGACTGGATACACATCATCTCTTCTTTTTATAGACTGATGGTGAAGAAATAACAGCATGGTGCGTGAGACCTCTAGATTTGAATTCCCAATTTGATCATGATCTGATTGACGGTTCATATTATCACTCAATGAAAATTCCTCGCATTGTTTTGATGTCATAAATTCTGTTAATCAGATCGCTTAAAAAAAAACGAGTCCAAAACGGACTGTCTAAGAACAGTACTGCTGAAAGTTAAATGAAACCTTGAAACAAGCAAATAATGTGTCTAAAAAGGGCTTAATTTTGCAGAGGAAGCCGTTATTGATATACCCCTGCTGCTAACAACGGGTTTAACTTGAATATCGCTATTAAAAAATCACTGCGGTGGAGCAGTTGTACTCTCCTATCACTCTCTCACGCATTGTTTTTAATAAAATCTTGTATGACGTAATATCTAAACACGTAAGACATATTACGCAAAAAATAAGGATGATTTTGAAAAGCAGGGATAGGGGTAGAATTTTTTTGTTCGATCAAAGAAAATAATTAATCTTGTCGTCAAAACTTTCTCCAATAGATTGTTTAACAGTGGCTTGTTAAATACAAAAAAAAAATTGTGAGAAAAGGGATGAAAATTAGGGGTGAAAAAAAAGAAGAAAAATTAGAAGAAAACCCAAAGAAGAAAATTAAAGAGAGGAAGCTAAACTGTAAACGAGATAAAAGTTATAAGAATAGTGAGAAAAGGGTTCTGGGGTTCGTAATCTTTGATCCGATTGGTTTGTAAGAACACAGAGTTTCTTAAGAATCAGATTCTTATAATAAAACCCCGAAAATGTCATGATAATTCTAAGTGCTTTAAAAACTGACAAGTACCAAAAAGAAACCCAATTTTCTGCGATTGATTTCTTATGAAAAAAAAGAGGATGTAGACGAAAATGAAAATGGTTAAGAAAACAAGGGAAAAATAAAATTAAGATTTAGAGATCTGCTGTTTGAAAAATAATGTAGGCAAAAAGAAGAATTTTTGTTCTATATTTTTTTTCTATTTTCTATTTTGCTGGATGTCTCATGGATGGTGAATCCAAGGTGGACAAAGTTGAAAAAGAAAGGTACTCTTTATTTCGTCAAAACTGCATTTCTTTTAAAAGAGGAGATGGACATTATAATATAAAAGCTATTGGAGAAGACACATCTTTTAAAGTATCCAAACTGTTGAATGGGAACAGAACATTTGTTCGAATTGCATGAGTTTTTGAATATAGGGGTTTGATATTAAGCTGGATCAAGTCGGACAAGACCGAACATTTTGTTCGAATTACATGAGTTTTCCAATTATAGGAGTTCGAATTACGTGAGTTTTCCAATTATAGGAGTTGGATTTAAGTTTGATCAAGTCGGACGAGACCAAAGATTTTGTTCGAATTGTATGAGTTTTCCAATTATAAGAGTTCGAATTACGTGAGTTGAACTGTATTGCGTTCGAATGAATCATTTGATTACTGTATATTTTATGAAGTTTCCATCATGAAAATGATTCTCCGCTTTGCTGCATCAGTAATGGGTGATTTTGGAGTACAGAAGTTAGCTCCATTTTTCAGTCCACAGCAGTAAAATAGATACAACTTCTACCATATAACTCATCTGCCAAATTGAGACCATGTCGTTCTTTAGTACAAAAGTCTTTAAAAATTGCTTGAATAAAAGAGTCTAATTTCCGTCTCGATGCTTCGTTCTCCAAACTCGTTTAAGAGAATGGAGGTGTAGACTAGGCCTTAAAACCTTGCAACATCATTGAAACCTTATTGAAACAGCTACCAAAATTAATTTTACAGCTTTTTCTTTGTGTAGTTCTTAAAAAGCATTTACTCATTTAGTTAAACAAATCGAATTGAGAATTTGAGTGAAGTTAAATGTCTTTAAAAGTGGATGTCCCATCAGTAAGTTAGACTCATTACCAGTAGGCGAGACTCGATACATTATGACCATGTATCTTTCATGTGTGTTTTTAGCTCCTTATTTTCTAAATTTATATTGATTAAACTATTGAAGAATAAACAACAGCGAGTTGAGAGGATTAAAAAAAAAAGAGATTATTCATTCACCTGGAAATTATGTAGAAAATGTTTATACGTAGTTTCAAAGATTTTTTTAAATATTAATCGAAACCAAGAAAGAAGCATTTCAGTGGTCATTTGTTTGTTGTGGTAATCAGGTTACAGGTATTAATCTATAATATTATTATTGATGATGTAGCCTTTTTCTCAAGGAAAAATATATGATTCGAGTGGTCCGTAGCCTGTCCCAAACCCGCACATCGGGACGATTTCTTTTCGTTGCTGAACCCCAGATCTGGGGTTCTAAAAACAAGTGTGTTTTATGAATTCATCACGCGTTTGAATTTTTTTCTTTGTTTATGAAATGTCCTTTCTTGTATTTTTATTGAAAACAATTAACGTGAGAATCAACTTTTTTATTGCATGTGTCATAAAACGCTAAAAGCAGTTAAACTGTTTTTAAAACATTTTCAGTTTCAAGAGATTTGGGAATTTCTTTTCTAGATGACAATAAGAGTTTTGCACTCCACGTAGAGGCTATTTAAAAACACGCTTGCACACAAAATCCCTCTAAACGTAACAAACCCTACTAAACTATCGTCAGCATAAAAGAGTAGGGTTTGGTACAGGCTAAGTGATCCGCTGATGCGAAATAATCCACACGGGAAGGTCAGAGCTTTGTATTGTGGTGTCCGGAAAGTAAAGTGTCAGATTTCCGCAGCATTAAACAGCGGAAAGCGTAGTGCACCGTAAAAAAGCTAACATGGAAATCCATAACATGCAGCCGCATGTATCATATTATTAAGGTGTAGTTATTAGGGGTAATTAATACATGGTAAAAAAGTTTGATTATATGGTGTGCATGATCTGGTGGACTAAAAAAACATCGTGTTCATCATTCTTTGATTCATTAGAGACAACAATACGTTTATAAAAATCATATTCGTGATTATTACAACATTTCAAGCAGAGAAAGAAAAAATATTTATTTATTTTTACATTATCAAAAGCTTTTTGATATCTTGAAAATCGTTCAAAAATATTTTTGAAAATGTTCAGCTCAGGCGGGAGAATTATTATCAAAGCAGTAAGAAATTTCGCCATCTAATTCGGAAACTGTCCTGTTAAACTTTATTGAGCCAGAACACAACAAAACAAAAAAAGGCTACAAAAAAGGGGAAGTAGAAAATGACGGAAAATATAATTGCCAATCACTTCCATAATAAACAGGCGTTAAAGCGCGTGCGCCAATAACACCTTATAAGGGGTCAAACGAGTACTCGAGTAACAAGGAAATGAATATTGATATAGTTTTGGCATTGGTATCACTACTAATTAGTTATTTATAGGTAGTAAAGAGAGAGAGAAGTAGCTTCTTTATATCCGTGTCAAACTTTCTACATCCTGGTACAACTACAAAACAAAAATACAAAAACAAAATGGTTATTGATTATGTGTAGCTCTTTTCAAAAACCCAAATGCGATACAGAGTACCATGCAATGGGCCCCGGCTTGGGATTAAAAATAGAAAAGGGTCCAAATTTAAAGTTAAAAGATAAAAAATGTTCCAAGGCAATTTTGGCACTTGAAGGCTCGGAAACTGCCATTTTAGCTTTACATTTTGATAGAATTTAAGGGAGAAATAATTATTCTCAACTTATCAATGAAATATTATTTTAGAAAAAAAGTGAGGGGCCATGGCATGAGGCCATGTGTATTTTAGAAAACATAAGCTTTGCAGAAATGCTGTTTTAGATGATTTTTCGTTCGTAGACAATACAAAAAAGTTGGACACGTTCGCTGATGAATTAACAAAGAAATGTTAATCACTGGAGATAAAAAAACTAGACGAAAATTTGTGTGACGTCCTGTCGATAAAAAACAGGAACAATACATGAGATTAAGATTGTGTGATTGACGCTTTAAAAATGACGATTAATATTTTCAAGGGCAGAATGTTTTCACCTATTGGACTATTCCAGAAAGAGAAATTAACGGGGGATTTTGAACCTCCACCCCCTGGATATCCTTGGTCTTCAGATTTTTACCCTCTGGATATCCTAGAATATTGAAAATTTTGGACTTCCTGGAAACCCAATATATCCTCAACAGGGGGATATGGACTTTTTCTGGAAAAGCCAATCATGCAGCGGAAAGTTTTTTAATCGAAGTCTGTCCATTAATCGCATAAATAACAGATTAGTTACGACCTAAGCTAAAGCTGAAAATCCCCCCCCCCCCTACTTTACAGGGTCCAAAAGCCATTTGTTTAGTCTGGAATAAAAGTTTTTTATCTTAGAAAGAGAGGGTCGGAACGGAACCGAGGCACATAAGAAACACTGGTTGCAAAAGCAGACACAAGGATTTCAAGAGTAGTCTTTTATCAAAATAAACAAGAAGGGTTGTCATTTTGTTAATCACCTGATAGAAAATTTTCTTTCACTCGTCATGACAACAACCTCATCTTAAACCTTAACTATAAACATAATTAGCTACTTTCAAAAACGGAAAGCACTATTATTCTTTCCTCTTTCTTTAGCTTTTCAAAGAGAACTGAGCACTGAGTTAGGATTTACATGAGCCAGTAATGAGCGAACCATGTAAGCCAGACTGTAGTTACCTGCGTCGCGGAATACCCTGTAAAACAGTGGGGTTGGATATAAATTCCTTTGAGAGCAACAGAATAAACCATCAACCCTAAATGGGCTTTTCCAAAAAAAGTCAGGGGGGTTCGAAATTTTTGGCACGGATATCCAGGGGGGTTGGGTGTTAAGAAAAATTGACATCCTCAACAGTGGGAATAATCCCGGGGGAGGAGTGTTCACTATGTTTTTTAAAGCTGAATAAAGAAAAACATCTAGATTTCCGAACAAGCTTTCTAGTCATTTTAATTTGAAGGGAAAATGTTTAGAAATAATTTAGAAAAACTTACGAGTTCCTGCAAGGGTTCTTCTTCGTTATACGCTAACAGTCCATAAAGATCTGGGATTTCCTCTTCGTTACTGGTAGTGGTGGCAGTAGTGGTGCGCGAAGACTTGGTACGTCCGGTAGATATTCCATTGGAGACTGACGAAGCGCTGATCTCACCGGACGAAATCTTTTTCATCTCTTCGTCGAACTTTTTGTTCCGCAGCTCACGGATTTGACGGCGTAGTTCACGCCGCTCGTCAATGTCATCTGTGCTCTCGAGCTGTAAACAAACAAGGAACAGTATAAGGAAAATTTAATTCAGAATTCAGATTTTTAACTTTCTTTTCCAAATATATGATTTAAACTTGCTCTAATTCATATGGTACTTCCTACAACTGATGTTATTGTATTGATTGAAAGTTTAGATCATTTTTCTCAGCTTGGAATGAAATTTGAGCTGCACATGATTTCACTCTCAACTATCTTTTTTTAAAGCACTCGCACCATAAACGTTTAGCCTATAAAGTTAGCGAGTTTTATAAAGGATTTAAACGGTAGTTTAAAAATTTGTAGCGTTGAAAAAAGTAAGGAAAATCCGACATCAATTTGAGGGATTGCCTGCTAAAGGCGAACAAGTTTGCAAACTTATGAAATTTTGAAAGCTTGCGGTGCTTCAAACCTATTTTAAACTAAACTATAAAATGGCGTTTATTAATATCTTGCGGTCAATATATCAGAGGCGGATTCTCAGAAGGTACTCAAAACTCTTTGAGGGAGAGTGTTTACTTCCATATATAAGGCAAAGCAACACTCTACGTCAAAATTTCTGAGAAACTTCTGTATCCGCCACTGAACTTCACTACTCATCTCTTTGTTCGAGCCTGTTAAATTTATCGTTCTCTTAGAGGCATTTTTGATTTCAATTTCTCTACAAGGCTCAAAAATAACCATTACCTGACGTAAAACCATAATTAATATTAAAGTCAATTAGTCAAAACACAAAACAAAAATCAATCTAACAAGAAAAATGCAATTTTCTTGAATCGTTTAGTATGTCTTTTAAATAAAAAGCCAAAAATTCCACGATTGACGACTTTTACAGATACGACATAACCAAACAAACTTTCAAAATACAGTCGCCGGTCGACTATGTCATATCAATACCATGAACAAAATGCCAAACCAAACACTGATGTCTGCTCTTTATTCAAACAACAATACCAATTACTATGAGACACAATGAAAACAATAAAATGCATTTAACTTTTTGAATGGGTACACCCATTTCAAAGATTTCCTTTGGCAGGAAACATTGATATTTTGACATCCATACATCCATACATACATTTTTTGAGTGAATTGATATATCAAAGATCGTCACTCTTCCTTCTGGTGGAAAATGTACGCGTTTTTTTTTAGTACACGTTTTCTCAAATTTTCTACCCCCCTCCACCCTCAATTATATGCCTAAAATGTTTCCCTTGGTCTAAGCTTTCATTAGGAAAGTCCTTCATAGTTTTTGGAAATAATTTCCACAAAATCTCAGGCTCAATGTTCTTATAAAAACTATTAAAAAAACGTGTATTTTCAAACTCTCCTATCCTCTCCTTCTCTATGAAAATACTAAAGAACTATTGTTCATGCCGGCTTAAAAAACAAGAATCACCCCTTTCAACAGCAGCAAAGTTTTTCATGATGAAACACCATCGACAAACACAATCAATGTAGCCAGTGCGTGCAATCGCCCCTCATGATCTAATCCAAGAAAGCTCTTTTTAAAAGAAAAGGACTAAAAAAAACCTTGCTTTTAAAACGAAACATTTTACATTAACTACCTTAGGTTAATTTCCGACAATTTAAACTTTTTCTCCACCCGCCAAAATAATTTGTTTTGAATATATGCACCGTAAAAGGTGTTCTTGCTGTTTTTACGCCATTTTAAGCTTAAAAATTTCAGCATCCGCCAAATTAAATTCCCGCCAAAATTTGTTATCTTTGGACGTATTACTCGGCATTTGAAGGCGGTCGTTTCTGTAGGAAAATTACTAAGTCAGGAAATAAAACATTACAGAGTACTAGATGAGATAGTAACGTGGTATCCTCCCCTTTTCTCTATGACGATTTATCATTCTTGAGCAAAGATAATGATGATAAGTCAATGATCTCGAATTTCTTTTCCATACTTTATCACCAATGGTAACTGACTGTTTATGTATCCAAAACTGTGTGAAAGCTAATAAAATCTCTTAAAAACTAGACACCGGTGATCATATGGGGTTTAAGTCAAAAAGATTTTTCTGAAAACAAGTCTGAAAATGTTCTAAACTTTCAAAATTTTACCTATAAAAAATAGTACTGAACTTACGGTATGATGGGGTTGTGTCGCTAAATTTTAGCAATTTTTTGCCAAAAAATCGTGAAAAAGGAACCCCAAATGGGGTTCAAATTCCAAAATGTTCAGTAAATTTCGTAAATTTTGCCCAAAATTTCCATTTTTTTTGTCAAATTAAAAAAAGGGACCCTACGGAGTGAGTCACCCCCATCCCAATTCCAATTCCGTCACCTCTTTTCATCTTCAGCAGAAATTATCAATTGAATCTGCTCTTTGACAGTGAAAAATATACTTTGATCCTTTATCTTTCCACATATATTATGATAAAAAACTCAGGAGGAAGAGCCTTTTTTAAATAGGGTTGACGGAATTGGGAAGTTGGTGATCATAGATAGGGCAATCTTTTTCACCAAAGATGCTTTCCAAAAAATAATCAATAATTATCCAATGACATCTAGTGTTTTAATTATTATAACTGTACCTGAGCCATCTTTTGTTCCAGTAGACTTATATTATCTGTACCCATCTTCAAAATTATTGTACTATCCAATTTTAAATTAATATACTTTTTAAGCTTGCTGAAAAAATGAATTATTCCTATTATTATTATTATTATTATCATGTGTGTAGTTGGTTCAACAAGAAAATTCTGTGAAAATTGCTTTAAGTAAAACTCTCTACTGATTATAGGTACCATCCATCCGATTTTAAATTATTAGCTTTCAAGATAAAAAAAAAAGAATTATATGTTAATTCAACAAGATTTTTTGAAAGAAAATTGCTTTCAAAAAAGAAAGCATACAGAGAGCACACTGGATTCCAGAATTTCACAATAACTCCCAAAATCTTACACATATTAATCGTGTATTCAAAGGAGGTATAAAGAAATGCTAAGCCTTGTTATACCTTACAACAACGCTCTTAAAAAAATGTAAACAAACGGAGATGACACAGAGCAGAACTGCTACTAATAAACTGAAACATTCAATCAAACATTACTGCAATAATGGTATTATTGATGAGATGATGAAAATGAGACATAAATAAAACAAAAAAACAAAACAAAAAAATGTCGGAGGTATTATAATAAAACGTCACTAAACTACTTGACCAAATAAGGGTAATCTAAATAATCATTTTTCCATGAAGGAAATAAAGATAATCAAATTGACGTTGTATGTGTTGGTTGTTTGAATCAAGAAAAGCAATTTTTTCGAATGGTTGTAAATTTTTGTTTATAAGAAATTCATTAAAATTCTCTCGAACAAAGACAACAATGAAAAGTGAAATTCTCGATTACTGACAAGGTAACCTAAACCAGATAATAGCAGAGCCAAATCTAATCTAATTATGAAAGCCAATGTATTAAAACTGTACAAATCTTTTTAAAGGTATTTTTCTTTTTCGACTTCCAAAAAAAGTTCTTGCTAAAAGAAGACAATCCCTCTTCAAAATAGAATGTCACTTATAAAAAAAGCTGTATGATGATAAAAATGGGTCAATTATAGACAAATAAAAAAAAAGGTTTGATTTCTTTTTAATTGGTCGATCATTACGAATTTTATTATAGTTTGCGTCATTTTCGATTGGTAACTTTCGTAATTGTGTGTGGATACTACCCTCGATTACACGCTTTTTTATAAGAACAAAGTATATAAGAACATAAGGCTTTGAGGTCAAAAGAATAAAGAACACGTTAAGAACATTTGGAGGCTTCGGAGAATCAAGAGTATAGAAATAAAAACATTTTTTAATTTTTGATTATGTACAAATTAATTAAAAGAACATTTTTTAAGAACATTTTAAGGCTTGAAACCAAAAAAAGCTAAGAACATAAGAAGGCTTCTTCGAATTTTCATGTTCTTATAAAGAAAACGTGTATACTTGTGTAAGAGCGGGTAAAAATAGTATGGGTATTGATGGATACAACATGTATTTATAGAATTTATAAATAAGTTAATCAGACCAAAGGAATTTCTGCAATCGAAAAAAGAATGTTTTGACATCAACACACACCAATCCTCTTTTTAAACATCTACATTCAACAAAACAGAAAAATCTTAACTAGACAAAGGCTTCCTAGACTGACTACTGTACTACATTTGTATTAAATTATTTTGAAACTACCTGTCGTTCACAGGCAACACGCAGGTGATGCAACCAGATACTCATTTAGTATCAGACCTGCGTCAGAGGTACCCAATACCGTCAACAGGGGCTACTTCGGATCATCCAGTCAAACATGGAATGTCAGAATAGACGCCAATTCGCCAAAGCTTCCAAGACCTTGTTAATGTTGATATTTGAAACCGAAAGTAGAGTTCAACGCCGTTCTGGTGAAATCGTCAAAACAAACTTGTCAAAAATAAGACCAGATATTTGGTAGTCCCATGTTTGACTGGAGGATCCCAAGTAGCCCCATTTGACGGTACCATTTCAATAATTAAATCTGATTGGATCACCCCGTAGACAATGGCCTGGAAGTGGAAGTGGCCCGGTCAGGGTACCTTTTTCTAAGCTCTGAAGTCAAAAGAAAATCGTCAAAGAAAGTCAAAGAAATTTGCTCTGGGTGTTGTTTCTTTGAAATATTTAGGATTTTCTTCCAAAAACAACGAGAAATAGATTTTCCACTTTTCAACCTCCAGGACAGGCAAGTCCCTGTCGGTCAGCGGGTATCAAATCTGGGAAAGAGGTATATAGCTGATATAATGTATCACTGAAAAAAGGCAAAAGAAGACGACAGTAACCTCTCAGACTCTGAACAAAAGTTTGGCAGTGTGTCACAGTTGCTAATTGAGGCAAAATCAAAACCCTCTCATAAGTATCACAATAAAACATAATTTCATGTTCGAGATATTGGATGAATATAGTGCCTAGGATCGAACTCTTTAACCCTTCCATCACTTGGACAAAATTATGATCTAGATACATATATAACGTATATCAAGGTATGCTAATCTAATCATTTCATAATAACTTGAGACTTGAGCATTCCTGAAATTGCATGAAATAAGAATTAAAAACAGATTTCTGAATGACATTCCAAATTGATTTGATTGCTATCTTTCAAAACAAAAGATCGAATTGCCAATAGCAAAAGGATTATGAAAGAATAAATAAGAAGGGCAATGGCATGTAGACAAACTTCACTGATGGCCTTTTAAGGGTGATGAATGATCAGTGTTCAAATAAACGTTTAAACATGTATGTGGTTTCAAATTTCTTTTTTTTTCAGCTTTCAAAAAAAAAAATGTTTACCCAGACAATAAAAAAACAAGTCATTTTGAAGCTTTATATACATTATTATGATTAATGTCATTATTCAAAAAGCCTTCACGTAGATCTGTTATTTAAAAAAAAGTGATAATAAATATGTACTTTCAATGCAAGTACTTTCACATGAAAACTGCTGTGAAAAGCAATAATACTGTAATCTTTATCAATGCTTTCAAAAGTGAAATTGACAAAGAAAATGTCACAAATTGGACTCCTGTTAACTCATGATGCATATCTTTCCAGTGATAAACCTCACTAATTAATTATCTTAGTTTTTAGATTTGCAATTTAATGACATTTTAATAAACATCTTCCTAAAATCAAAATGAATTTTTTGTTTGTCTAAAACCAGTAAAAAGTATAAACACAAAATAAAGAATAAAATTGTTAAAAAAAACAACCAGAACCCCACCCCCCTCCTCATCAACTTTAAACTTAAAATTTTGGATGGAATTATCTTTTTTGAAATAAAATATAAAATTATAGAGATTTATTTATTTACAACAAGTTTCAAAAACTGAGAGTGACTTTATAAAAGTGACTTAATAGAAATGACATCTTTTTTAAAGCGTGGATATGAATGCAATGAAACTTTTTCAGCATGCTAATTACAGACAGGAAACAAACAATCATTCATTAAAGAAAAAGCACTTTTTTGTTAATCATTTATAATAATAGCTATTACCTGACAATATAGTTGTTTTTTCATCGGACAGAATAGAAATAAGAAGGTCATTAATGCTGCATGGCTTTTATAATTTAACTTTTTTTGTTTAAAAACATTCCGTACATTACTTTAAAAACAATTCTGAAAGAAAAGACGAAAGTGACTGTAAAAATCTCATCATAGATGTAATCTGAAGCAATTATCTCACCTCTCCCATTTTCTGATACAACAGACTTCTTCTCTGCTCATCTGGATCTGCCATTTTGAAAACTAATTTATATCAAACGAAAAACTCTTTCTGACAATCCTTCTTGATATTTTAAGAGCTCAACACAAAATCATGAACTCTTTTGCAGACAAGACAAAATCAAAAATAAGGTTTGCAAAGATTCTGCTTTATTGACATGAGAACTTATCCACCGTTTAAATTTGTTTAGAATAATAGTGACAGTACCCTTAAAGTCAATATTTAGGTTTGGTTAAGTAAAGTAAGTAAGGAACAAAGTGTACAAAACTCCAAATTTGATTTGACAAAGGAGAAACACAACGTTTCACATTGTTTTAAAAGGAGTCAGTGAATTTAATTCAAATGTTTATATATTTGTTTTAAGATTAATGTGACAGAACCTGAACTTTTTTCTCTCTCCCGGGGGGGGTACTAGGATTGATGGGTGTCGGGTATGTGCGTGCCAGACCTCTGGACCCTTACCCTTAGAGAGACT
>JAUJPO010064335.1:0-12643 GCA_032270745.1 Tiaropsis multicirrata | reverse complement strand
AAAGTCACCGTCAAGAGACTTTCTACTACAGAGACTTTCTACTATTCGAATCTCTCTATAATTCGAACAAAAAATTTACCCCCTTAGGATTCGAATTAGAGAGAGTCAACTGTATGTAAAAGTTACAGTTGTTACACAATTGAAAGAATTTACCGATGTGTGGGGGACTTTGTGTAGCCACATGTCAAATATTTGTCAGCAAATCTTTTTTAGCGAAAGACAGCGTTATGCAAAGAAAGAAAAAAAACCACATGAATGAATTACTATGTTTTGAAAATCATGTGACCAATGTAATGTTTTGACTGAGGAGCAGGAAATGATAGTAACTAAATTGGAGTTTTTTTCACAAGAACAATGGCCGATTTCTTTTGCTGAAGATGCTTATAAGGATTAAGGGTGGGTGGTCACCCACACGGTCAATTTTAAACTTATCCAATTTGAAGCTATGTCATTCTTTAGTACAAAAGTCTTCTAAAAATCGCTTGAATAAAAGAGACACATTTTTGTCTCGATGCGTCGTTCTCTAAACTCGTTTAAGAGACTTCACTACGGAAAACTTGATTAAAATTCCTATATTACAGACTCGGTGAAACCCCCTACCTACTGCAAAAAAAGGTTTCAAACAAACCAACGGATTAGTCAGACAGGGGTGTAAACCTGAGCCTGATCCGAGGCCAAGCACCTTGCTTATAAAAAAACATTGCTGGAAAGAGTAAATAAACATGAATACAGGTTATCCCGGTTTTCAGCTTAAATTTCATAGCAAACACAATAAAACGAAATTTTTGCGTGGGTGTATTGATTATTTTGATGACGACAATCAAGAAGTCAACACGCAAAACCAAAACATTGACATAAAATTGGTAAGTATCTAATTATTCTGAATTTTGCTGTATTGTTATTTTTGGTTTCTGCTCCTCCCTCTGTCCCGCAGTCAAACTTATTTTTTAAACGAAGCGATTTGTTTTGTCTTTCAATACCATAGTGTCGCAAGAATAAAAGCCCGTAGAAGTTATTCATCATGCCTGTGTTTTAAAATGCTCTATCCAAAGAGGGTTTCAAAATTTTAATATCCTAGGATATCCACGGGGTAAAAATATAAAAACTAACGATGAAAATCCCAATAAATCGTTTGAATCGATATCGATATGATTCATCTTGATGGAAAAAACATTTTTTAAATTTTTTTAGAAAGACGAAACCACAAAAATTATGACTGCATCAAAGATGGTTCTTTTTGTGCTCTTACTATTATCATGTGACATAACATTAGCATATTTGCGAATTGGAAGGGTGTACCGGCCAGGGAAAATGTTATCGGGTGACGATTCCGTTATTTCGTCCGGATCAAGAGCACGTAGAGACCTTTCAGAATCTTTCCAAAAAGCAAAAAGTGATTTGAAAAACATCAAAGCCGTATTGAGACTGAAGAAAGAATTGAAATTTATCCGTGACAGACAACAAAGGAAATTTTGAGTATGAATGACTATAAATTTAAAGGTATAGTTTTATTTATTTGATTTCTGGAACGACTGTAATTGGACTGCTTATGACTTCGCTATCTTTTTATTTTTTTAATTAAGCGACGAAAACTGTATATATAGTGACTGTATAAAATAATTGTGTTAAAATATAAACCTTTGTGCATAAATTTTTAATATATAATGTAAATATTCTACTAAAGTTTTTATTTGATGAAATCTTTATGACATGATTCTGTATGAACCAAATTTTTCGCACACAATTTTTTAAATCCTCAAAGAAAAAGTTTTACCATTTCGCAATATCGAATTCAAGGCATATGTTTCGACATGAATCCAATATGCCTAAGACTGTCATATCTCATTTCATCAGTGATTAAAAAAATCTGTCATATCTTTGAAAACTAAAGATAAAATTGCTTACTCACTGGACAGTTTTTGAGGAAGATCCAAATTTTTAGGCCTTCTCTCCGCTTGTAAATTGTATATAAGAAATTGTAAATATATCAAATAATAGTATGAAAATATCAAGAATTATTGAGTTATTGTCAAATTTATCCATAGTCTTTTAATAACTTATTTGAATTTTTCGCAAACATTCTGTACATATTTGTAAATATTATAAATTTATTGTTTTAAAAGTTTCAAGATTTTGTAAAACATTATTTTTTTATCTTTTAGAATTTTTGAATTTTGTGAATATCTCATTTTTGCTAAAGGAATTTCGCCGTTGATCTATTTACTTTGGATGGTGCCATGTTTTGAGTTTCAAATCCTTTTACACAACATACCTTATTAAATGATCAAAGTCGTTATACAACGGAGATAACATCATATGAATTCCATTGCTAGTCCATAAGTAACTAAAGGCCTCAAGACATAAACAGCGCAAAAAACTCTTACCCAATTTTGTTGTATATATACACCCTGTAAATAGGTAAATTTTTTATAATAACTGAAAAATATTACGTCCACGATTGTGTCAATATAAAGTTCAAAGTCTCAATATTTCACAGGCGTACGAGTGAGCGGCCGGAAAATATTATATAAGTAAAATATTTAAGAAAACCAACACAATACCTTAGGCTTGTTACGGCACGTCTAGAATTTACCGTTACCCGATATTTTACCACCCATCCATTCATCCCAGACTCGGATACCGGAGTAGGCTATAATATAACCAATGGAGGAGAGTGCACTAATTACCATATTACCTTATATGGAAAGTAATGACTCTCCTTGAATAAGAAAGCCTACCTCCTTTATCCGACCCTGTATCCTACCGCTATTATAGTTAGTTATGTACCAAAAGAGGCGTTATTGAGTTGTTGAAATTTTATGTTTTGTGACGTCGTCACTGTTACTGTTTTGCTTATTACTTTTACTGTTCTGTGTAAAAAATACTAACTTGCCACATTGTGGAACCATATTCTACAGCTAAATACACTTCTTTTGGTATACTAGGATGGGTTTAACTAGTGGTAATTGCGGTAAATTCTGGATGTGCAGTAAAAAGCCGGAGACGGGAAACTGCATTTGTTGGAATTTTATAGTCACATAGTTCGCCAAAATTTGGCCAAGATTCTCAAGTGGGTAAACCCCAAAGTCATTGAAATAATAAGAGACACTTTATCTAATATAAGTACCTTTAGTTCCTGTACGTGTCAAATATGTTTCTTGATGCTAATACAAATATCATATTTCTTAACCAGGATTCTTTTGCATGTTCAACCATTTTCGTTAGTAGTGAAAAAGATTCTGTCCAAATATCTTAGACTTAGATCGTATTTTTCAGGGGTTTATAAGCGAGTTCTGTTGACCTAAATCAAATCCAAAATGAGAGTTTGCTCACTTAGATTTGACTTAGAGAAACAAAATCTTTCCTAATTACTTCTGTCAGTTTTTAAACAGTTTAGACCTCTTTATGAATTTCAAAAATTGCATTAATTAGGAAAATTATGACTCTTAGAGAGGATGGAGAGACTTTAGAAGCTTGAGAAATCAATCCTTCAGGTCCATACATACTGGAGTTTTCCACCTATTTAGACCTACTTACAGTGGTAGAAACATTCGGCCATTTGAATTTTACCACTCTCAGTAGTGGCGTGTGTATGCAGAAGGTACTCAGAGATGTCGACGGAGGAGAGTATGGACTTCCATATAAGGAATACGGACAAAAGTATCACTTTCTTCCTTCTGTAGCAACCACTGCAAGACAGTGGGTGAGTTTTAGACTGGCAGAGACGGATACAGAATGTATTCGGAAATTTTTACGGAGAGTGTTGCTCTTATTGTTGTTGTTTGTGTTCCTTATATGCAAGTCAACGCTCTCCGTCAACATTTATGAGTACCATCTGCATCCGCCACTACTGAGTGTGGTTAAATTCAAATGACCGACTGTTTCCTTGAAGGAAGCAGTTAAAGTTAATGTATAATTTTTGGCTGATAAGGATTTGGGTTGCGGCTTTCCAAAGTTAATGGAATTAGATATACTTGAATGTCAAAATTCCCTGTCAATGTCACTGTTAAATGTCACTTAACTATATCTCCCATAGTCAAAGAGCAATGACTATTTTTGAGTGTTTGTATAGCCATTAGAATCTTTATGGAGTGCCGTGGCGAATACAGAAGGTACTCCGAAACTTTGACGGAGAATGTTGCTTTTGCTCATATTCCTTATATGGAAGTCAACACTCTCCGTCAAAATATTTAGATGCCTTCTGTATCCATTTCTGCATTGAATGTACTTCATGAGTCATTAAGTAAAAATCAAGAAATTATAGTAACTTTCCAAAATCAATCTGGTTGTAACTTTCCCAACTTCCCATTCAAAATATTCAGTGATTTTTCTCGCGGATCATTCAACCAGAGAAGTGAAATAGAAAACCAGCTCATTGAAATACGGCTCACCATAAATGTTCCTTTTGTGCTTAACTCATCGAGTTAATATAGGTTTCTTTTCTTTTTTTTTAAACTAAAATACATTTGTCTGTTAAATAATAAGTGGTTAATGTACGAATGACGAAGCAAAAATCAGTAAAAAATTACTCTTATTTGATTCTACAAACGGAAGTATTAAAAATAACTCGACATAATGGGGCAAGGTACATTCTTACATCCAAATGCTACAAAAAAATTCCAATCTGTTGATCTGATAGTAAAATTAATCGTACAAGTACAGTTAAAATTAATACTAAAATTTATATAAGGGATTTACTGCAAAGTGTAGCATTTTTTTAATAACTTTTGATATATCAGAAGTTTGACCACTAAAATTTCACAGTACCTCTTATACAACCTTTTCCCCGTAATTTTTAGCATGAAAAATAAAACCAGTGTGAAGAGACTTGTAAGTCAATTTTGCAGACTAAAATACGCTTAAACTTCTATCAGAACTTTGAACCTTTATAAAGGGTATAAAGATTTACCCAAAATCTTCTGTATTTTGGCAATAAGTTTATAAAATCAATTTACTTAAAAAATTAAAGAAACTGTGGTCACGAATTTTTGAGAACTAACTTCAACATAAGAAATCAGTGGTCTTCATTTAAATCAGCATTTTAGGGGCCAGTGACCTGCATTTTAATAACCAACTCTATGTAGACATTTTGAAAAAATGTTTTTATACGACACATTATATTCTATGACGAAATACAATTTTTTAAGCGTGGAAGATTATTGACGAAAAAGTTATCGCTGAAAAACCAAACCTGCATTTTAGGGGCTACTAAAAAACGCTACCTGACTTCAAGCAAAGAAAAAACTATACATCAAACTAAATATTTTCAAATTCAACTTTGGGAAAGATTAAAGAGGTGCTGATGTCATTGCCACCTTTGCGAGCGCAGAGAGCGTGGGTGGCGTAATAGCTTCACGGGGAGTGAGAGAATGGTTAATTTTTTTTGCTGTTTGTTTTTTTTTGTTTTTGCGTTTGTCACTTTTTGGTTTCACATAAAATTTGATCTTCACAAAAATGCTACTTCAAAGCCAGGGCACATTATTATTTGCGGACGTGATAATGTTTTTGTCTCTTTATTTGTTGTTTGTAAGAAGATATACCCTCCTGAAAAACAATGAGATATTTTGGTAGAAGCCAAATACGGATTGATATATTCATCTTTTCATTGACAAATCTTAGTTGTTTAACCCTTTCCGTGACAAGGCCTTTTTGGAAACTATTTTGTTAAAATGAGCTAGAAAAAAACTTTAAACATTAATATCTCCTGAACCAGAAGGAATTAGAGGTTGATTTATAGCTCGTTCGGTAGCTAAAAGTCTCCTCTTTCTTTTCGTTTTACTTACTTGAGGACAAACTGCGCGGTGGCGCGGCTTCAAATCACTCTTGTTTCAATTCTAGATTAGCTAGAGGACAGCAAATAGTGTAACTGAATCAAGTTTCTTGTATTTTCGTTCACTCATTGTCCAAATATAGCCAAAAAACTGAATTTTTGCCATTGCTTTACTTTCAAGGTCTCTTCCAAAAGACCAAATTTTGAAGTCTTTTTTGTTGTAACTGAACTTCATTTGCATCAAAATGAAGATTTCAAGTTGGAATATCCGATATTGGGACTTAAAATTATTTTTTTGTTTATCTTCCTGAATCAATGGGAAAATGAAAAATTAAGATTATCAAATTCTTGAATAAGCACGATGATACGCTAACCTTTCATAAACATCGATTAAATTTATCTCTTTCTTAAGCATTTATTGGTTAAAATACCTTTCTGGGGTGTTTAAAGCGTCAAAGGTTATTGACGGTTATTTGCACAGCAAAGCAAGCAAATCGACCTTATTTCTAGTCATTTTATGTCAAATTTTTCAAGGGTATATTATTTTGATGTGGAATTTTACAAAAAGAGCTTTAAAATTGCAAAAAGGAAAGTTCTTCTGTGTTATAAACAGAAAAGCATTAAAGTTTAAGAGTATAATTGGAAGAGTTAAGAGTTCTCATGAATAATGCATGTTTTGGGAAAAATCTTTTGTGGTTGTTGGCTAAATATCAAATGTCCATTTTCAGGGTTCGTACAGAGCCTGTTTTTCCTGTTTTTGACCTTTTTCCTGTTTTCCTATTTTTTTGTCAGTTTTCAGACAAAAATCCTGTTTTCTTCTTAAAGTTAGAAAATTGCTGACCAAAGTCCTGAAAAAGTCTTGGAATTAAAAAAAAATGAATCGACTGTAACTTCATTTTGAATTATGGCAGTTTTAGCCAATCTGAAGAGGTTAAAATCTCAAAATTTTCCCGTCGGACCCAACCATGGTGCGTCCTCAAATTCTTGGTTTTCACCCCAACATTGGGTACAAGTACACTATTTTTGTATCACATTATATTCTGAAATTTTACAAACTAATTTTTTTTCAACCGTCCTTGAAAAATATTTAAAAAAGACCTTAAAAAATCCTTGAAAAGTCCTGGAATTCGACTTGGTTTTCTTAGTGGCCACCTTGTATAAAAAAACTGGGTAAAACTAAAATAAAAGAAATATATTTTAAGAGAAAGTTTGACCAAGTTTTTCCTTGAAAGGGGGGGGGGGGTAGCCTTCGAAATATTGCAAAGTAGGAGTGGGGGTCGGAGGTTTAAGGATAAAAAAGGAGGTGTTGGGAAAAAAGGGTGGAGCTAAAAAAGAGGGCTTTTGATTAAAGATTTTTCAAGTGGGCTGCACATTTTCGTCTGACCCCACCATAGTGGGTCCTCCAACGTTCACAAAATGAGAAGTATTGGATACAAGTAGATTAATTTTGGGTCATATTCTATACAAAAATTTAGTAGATTAAAGGTCCTGAGTGGCCAGCCTGAAAAAGATTCAGTGGTCGCGCGAAGCCAAGATCTTGGTGGGGGTCGGAGCATTTTCAAAAAGAAAAGAAGGGGATACCAAAGTAGGTCAATTTTGTTATAAAATCCCTGTTTTTTCGATATTTTAGGACTGTTTTTTTACTGCCAATGAATCTGTTTTTAATGGGAGGGCTGTACGGACCCTGCGATTTTCCAAGAGATGTCAAGAGGATGGTCGTTCCCCAAAAAAAGGGGGAGGGGTGACTGACTATATTTCCAGTTATGGTAACTAACTAACTAATAAACTTTTAAAAATGTCTGTCAACTTTCATGAAACCTGATCGAATGAACTAAAATCTATCCTTATGCAGATATTTATTCTTTCAACTTTAAAGTTATTGCATAATTTGGTACGAGTGGGTGTGGTGGATAAGTTATATTTGAAATCTTGGCGGCGAACATAAGGTTTTTAAACATCTAAAATTTCACGGCATTAGCTTCTTTACTTCGAGGTTTTATTGTTGATTTATTGAAAGTGTCTGAGTTCTCACTTTACTTGAGATCTGTAAGTGTCAAGTGGAATGAATTTTTATCTCCTTTTTCACTCCCTCTTCCATTGGGAGAGACATCAATGTCTCATTATTATTCCAAGAACGTGTTTGTAAAACGATCTTTTATTTGCCAAGAACTAAAACTAAAGTTATATTTTTAAGATTAAAACATTTTTTTAAATCTTTTCGGACAAACGTTAGTCGGACAACATCTTAGTTAGTAGGTATTGAGATATATACTTATTCAATAGAGAAACCTTCACTACCAGTAACTTTGTCGAATTTCGCAAATTCGATCCCTTTTTGCAAAAGTTAGTCTCATCACTAGAAAGATTTGAAACGTTCATTCGGGAAAGTTTATCTCCCGAAATTTTGCTGCTATTTTTTTGGATTTAAGTTAACTTGTTGGTCATGTACCAGCCAATAATAGCCCTGAATTATTTTATATGTTTTTGAAAAATCAATGATTTTGTCATTATGTTTGTGTTGTACAGTGCCGTAGGAACCAAGGGGGGGGGGGTGCTTTGTATATAATAATATTCTTCCTATACCACAGCTTTTTGATGCGTTTTAGACTATCTAGAGGTTAAAATTTTCAAAATCACCCCCTTGGGCCAAACCATGGGCAATTTGCTTCTTACGGTACTGCCGTAAATCTTCATTTTAATTGATAAAGTAGACCTTCCAGGCTTTGTAAGGAACATTCAGGTATATTAGGAATATAATTCTACCCACAGCTCATAACGTTTTTCCTGGATACCATTTAAGACGATCCATCTCTCAGGATAAAAACTCTATCAGAGACTTTCCTCAAATTTAATTATTTTCTTAGCTTCCGCTAAAATTTCTTTACTGGAGTTAAGGTCCCCACTCTTCTATCTCCAGTATGGCATTCCTCATCGCGATCTTTAAGGTCAGTGCTCCCAAAAGACAACTGAAGGAGAAGGAAGGGATTGCTCATTTCGCAGGAAGTAGCTCTGTGTGGGGCGGGGTGTAAAATCAGAAAGCAAAACTACACGAGTAAAATTATAAAACATGAAATGGTTCGATTGGTATAAACCTAAGAAACGTCTTGAATTTTATTTTTCTCTTGGAAAGTCCTTGAATTTGAGTATTTTTTCAAAATGTCCTGGAATGTCCTGGAATAAAACTGCTGGATATTTTTTGATATTTTGAAATACCGAGTATCGGTAATTATAGTCTGCTTGTTTTCTTATAGATACAAAAATAATTCATATCCTGGAAAATCCTTGACTTTTTCGGGGTTTTTTGCAATTTTGTCCTGGAATATCCTGGAATTTTGTCTTGTAAACTCCTGGAAAAGGTAAAAAAATATCCTTAAAAGTCCTGAAAAGTCCTGGATTTACAAAAACTATTTGTGTGGCCATCCCGTACGAAATCTAAACGCTCTGTTTTTTGTTTAAAACGCTTTTTAAATCCATTTATTTCACGTTTATTTTTAGAAGCTTTTTTAAATGCATTTAAAAGCCGTTTCAAAAATATTGAAAAAACTCAAGAAAAATGAAATTTAAATGCTTTTAAACGCGTTTTTTAAAACCCATTTTAAACGGGTTTATAAATTGCTAATCGAACGCATTTTAAATGCGTTTAGCAAATTACATTTTTTCGCTGAAATTTTAAAATGCATTTAAAATGCAGAGACAAGAAATTCATTCTAAACGCATTTGAAATGATGATGGGCTGTGAAATTGCATGTCCCACAATGTTGGATTTTGACTATCATTTGTTGCACTGAATTTAAAAGACTGTGTTCACCTTCACCTTAAAGGGTTTGCAGATGCTGACTTAAGTTAGATTTTTATATATCAGAAGCGCAATGCTCAAGCTCTACGCAAGCTCTAATTAGCGGGACACCATCGGGAATTCGACTTGGTGTCCGCTAATTGGAGCTGTCCGCCTTTCTTTTGGAACGTTTGGTAATATAAGCTCTAAATTCGGGGAAAAAGAATCTGTCCGCTAATCAGAGCTGTCCGCCTTTTGGGGTGTCCGCTAATTGGAGCTTCGACTGTATATTAAAAGCTGTACATTCTTTTTGAAATGTTAGTATTTTGGAAAGAAATATCTTTAAATACAATCTTTGACTGGTTTCATACGTTTCTGAATACTGCGGCGCTCTTTAAATTTTCAAATTTTTTATTTCCTACTTTATAAAGGCCTGAGAAATCAAAGAATCAAGTATTTTCCTCAAAATTATGTAGGTTTCAACCCACAAAACATACCACTCTTAAGTTCTTGACGTAATTGGAATAAGATGTGGAAGAATTTACTAACAAAGAAACTACAGAATTCAAATAAAACACATATTGGTCGCTTTCAGAGGTGCGGCGCTCTTTAGAGGGAGGCGCTAAATAGAGAAAATTTGGTATTTTAAAATAGCATTCAAGTTTAGTCCAAAATATAGGCTAATTTGATCTAAAAACGCCAATTTTAGGGGTAAAATTTCAAAATTCAAGATTGTATGTGTTTCGCAGAATTTAATTTCGCGGTTGACACCCAAAACCGCGAAATTAAATTCCGCGAAAATTTCTTCACTTTCATCGTTACATTTAAAACCCGTTCAACGTGAAATTAAAGTGAAAAACGTTGAATAAACTAATTTTAAACGCATTTGTGAATATTCTTCAACGCGTTTAAAACTAATTTAAAATTAGGTTACAACAGTAAAATAAATTCATTTAAAAGGCATCGACATTTGGGCACCGTGGGTTTACTAAAACGTATTTTCATTAACTCAATAAACTTTTGGTTTCTCGGCGGAGAATTGATTATTTTTGTGTGGTTATAGTTCAATATGGCTCTGCCACCTAAATAATGTGTTTTTGTACATAAATCACCGCCTCTCAGTAGAAGAGTAGCTTTTCAAATACAAATACAATACTTTGAATTCAATTCCATTCAAATCAATATGTGATAGAATACAATCAATGAAAATAGTAGAAAAACAACCGCGAATCAATCGAAAGTGATGAAAAATGATGCACTTTATGACGTCACTTAATAATGCCACGCCATCTGGCAAGTGAGGACCACGTGCTGTTGGTTTTGAAACATTCATCATTTAGAAAGTTATGCAAGCCAATCAAATTCATTATGACGTATCTCCGCATTGTGATTTTTATAAGAAAATCAATAATTTAAAGCAAGACGTTTCTTAGGTTTATATCAATCGAACCATTTTATAAAATTCATGTGTTGTATAATTTGACTCGTGTAGTTTTGCTTTCTGATTTTTCACCCCGCCCCACACAGAGCTACTTCCTGCGAAATGAGCAGTCCTTCAGTTGTCTTCCGGGAGCACTGACCTTAAAGATCGCGATGAGGAGTGCCATACTGGAGATAGCTTAACTTTAACTAAAGTTTTACCCCTACACTTTCCGTAGCCAGTGGGGGCCAGAGGGCCTAGGCCCCCCCCTCCAAAAATAATCCCAACTGTGGATTCTTTGAAATAGTGTAAATGTAGGTGATACTAACATATGGGTGGGGCCCCTAATATTTATTCCGTGTCTAAGGCACTGCCCTAAATGTTTTCTGGGGAAACCCTGCTTTAACAGAGAATTTGGACCCTGCTTAATAACACTTCCCCTTAACTGGTATTACCAAATTGTGTCCCGCTTTCTGGTGGACAGTCTTCTCCTAGAACTTTTAGTCTTACATTCTAAAGGTATAAGATTCTGAGAGCAGACCACTTTCTTTTGGCGATCGAAATGGAGGGTGTATGTGATGATTTACTACTTCAGAAGGTTGTGAGACCACTTAAGTTTTCCGTAGTAAAGTCTCTTAAACGAGTTTGGAGAACGAATTGATCTCTTTTATACAAGCGATTTTTCAAGAGACTGTTGTACTAAAAGAACGCTGTGGTCTCAAATTGGAAGTTGAATTATATGTCAGTGTATGATGAAAAGTTGTCAAAGATAGCATCACACGAAAAGGAAAAATTCTATTTTCCTATATCCGCTACTTGATGGACTTCCTTCTCATTTTAATGATGCATGAAATTATTGAAATGGTTGTTTAAGTGAAGTAAATTAAGGATTATAATTACTCCAGTCATTTTCTTACAATGCCTCCTGAGATATTTGTTAAGAGAGATTTCTTCGCTTATTGGGCTTTTCCAGAAAAAATCCACATTCCCTTCACTGTTGTTGAGGATGGCAAAAATTTTGAACCCCCTGGATATCCTTGGTCTTCAGATTCTTACCCCCTGGATATCCTAGGATATTGAAAATATCGGACCCCCCTCCTGGATATTCTATATCCTCAACAGGGGGGTACGGACTTTTTCTGGAAAAGCTTATTAGGATAGGGTTAGAATACCAGGACACCCTTATAGTTCTGTATGCTTTATGCCTTATTCACAGGATATCTAAACTAAGAGATTTTATTTGTATTTTGATTGGTGGCTGTATTGAAAATTCTTCTGTCCCTCTTCTTGCAAAGCTATCGAAAATATATGCTGACGTCATATTTTTATTTTGTAAGTTAAAGCTTTCCAAAGTTTTACTAAGGATGATGAATTTTCTGTCATCCTAACCAAATCCCTGGCCTAACTTGCAATCTTCTTACGGAACGTTGTTTTAACGTCCAAACAAAGTTGGTTCAAATACCAGAACGTTTTATTTTATGGACGTCGAAACAGCGTTGTGTGTCTGCTGCGTCTTGTTTAAACGAATTTGAGAATACTTTATTGAGCTGTTTAAGATGATTATTATGTCTTGATTTGAAAGTAGAAATGTCTTTAGGCCTGAGCAAATGCATCAAAATTTTCATCAAAACCCATCAAAAAGATTATTTTGATGAAAAATTTGACGCATTTGAGTTGA
>JAUJPO010064324.1:0-12645 GCA_032270745.1 Tiaropsis multicirrata | reverse complement strand
TGGAAATTTCAATTAAAATACCCCCTGGAAAAGTTCGTCCACCCCTATGTATGGACTTAAAATGGAATAGCCCAATTTTAGTCAGTTAGTTCCGAAAGATTTAGTCACTTTTTTTCCGTCTGAGTTTTGTCCGATAAATGTGATAACAATAATAACATGGACGACATCGAGCTGAGACTTACTTGGTTATCTTCAAGTATTTCAATCAACTCTTCGCTCGTCTTCAACAATGAGATACCCGTCCTGTAATGTGGTTCATATTCCACCTCCA
Source organism: Tiaropsis multicirrata (assembly GCA_032270745.1). NCBI lineage: Eukaryota > Metazoa > Cnidaria > Hydrozoa > Leptothecata > Tiaropsidae > Tiaropsis > Tiaropsis multicirrata. Next base: position 12,374 of record JAUJPO010064324.1, on the reverse strand, counting down.
TCACTGACCAAGTATTATTCAATTCTGCCAGTACTTTCTCCATACTCAATTCTTTGGTTGCTTTGTCAACAATACCACGAACTTCGTCTTCGAAATTATGTAAATTGAGTGCCAAGAGATCGGATAATTTGGTTTCTTCGTCCATAATAAAAGTGACCTGTGTAATGATGGGAATAACATCAGTGTAATTTTTCTACACTTTTCTTTATAATGACTTGAAAAATAAATTTTTTGTCTTAACCCTATTCGTGCTAGGGGGATTATTTTGGTACCTTAACTTTTGATCTAGAAAGTAAGGAAGACGAGGTATTGAACAGAAATTTTATTGACTACAAGACTACAGAATATAGATTATACAAACTAGCCCCACTGATAAATTTTGCCGTATCGAAGAAAATATAACTCAAGTCTATAGTAAAGGCCGGTCTCCACATAGCGAGAGCAGCGCGCGCTTTTCATGTTTCTCTGTTTTGATTGGCCTTGGAGATTATGTAATAAACGGTAATGTTTTCTCCGAGACTAATCGGAATAAAGAAATATGAAAGGGGAGAGCTGCGCGCGCTGAGTTGAGACTGGGCTTAAGACTTACTTTGGTAGCCTGCATAAGTTGGTCCCAATGGCGTTCGCGAATGGCTGGATTCTGTAGCTCACCAACGGCTCTTAGTGACGTCATCATGTTTTTGACAGTACCGTCCAGTCCGTTGAAAGCATCCCAGGCACGCATCTCCTTGTCCAGGCCGCGAATGTCTTTGACGAATTTCTTACTATCCATTTCCATAGCTTCGACATCAATTTGAGTCCTATAAAAAAGGGAGGAGCGATATATTTCGATATCCTGTATACGATAGGTCTAGCATCTAGACGACTAGAATTTTAAAGTAAGGAAGTCAAAGTACGCAAAAATTTATTAAATGCAAGACTACAAACTATCCCCACTGATAAATTTTGCCGTATCGAATAAAATAACGTCATGAACAACTCCAATCTATGTATATGATAATAAGCCTATAGTAACTGGTTTCGAAGGCAATACCGTAAAATATAAACGAAAAAGAACACTGTATTGCTATTTTTTTAAGATTGGCCCCTCAATCAGGTAAGGTAATAAAACTGATAACTCCTAAAAAGGTCGTTGAGAAAGCTTCCGATAATCAATAGTTAAACGTGCCTCTACTATTAACTCGAATACAAGGTAAGAAATGCTCTCTGATCCTTTTATCGACTGTTTAAAACCCAATAAGAGCCACTGGCATTGTATCTGTATGGGATCGCCTGATTTTTTTCGCCCCTGGATCCACTGTCTGGCTCACCTTTTATTCTCGGGCCTTCAATTTTCGTGCACTCCTTAATTTTATCGAAGTAGTATATTTTTTCAAAATTCGAAAATTAAAGAAAAAATATTATTAAATTCATAAGCAACCACAATATTTTTAGTGTTTGAAATGGTTTGACCATAATTATATATACAAAATAAAGGGAGAAAACAAATCTCTTGACGCAAGCAAGAAAAAGATCGGCTATTTCCGCGCTCTTTCAATTTTCGTGCTGCCAAAGGGCGCGGAAATTGAGCGAATTAAAAAGGTTTAACAAAGTATTTAAAATACAGATAGAGTTCACCCAGCAGACATACAAAGAACGTTATTCCAACGTTGCTTCTACCTCAAAATACCAAATAACGTTCTAACGTTGAAACAAAGTTGTTTGGACGTTGTTGTTGAGATCACTTACCATAATGTTGTCTTCCAGTCTGAAATACTACTCAAGACCAGATGAATCATGTCCCATAGGTTCTTTAACATTTTGACTTCTTTACGGCAGGCTTTCAATTGTTTAAAGTCCGGCATGTTGACTTCAAATAAGCTGGCTGACTCTTGTAACTGTTTCATTTCGTGTTCGAGGTCAGCAATTCTAATGTGCCACTAAAAATGTAATTTTTTTTTTTAATCGCAGACAAAATTAGCATGTGCCAATGTAACAAGCTCTTATTTCGTCAATTTGAAGAAAATCCCCCAAAACCCCTTTTAAAAATCTAACTCCGCAACAGTTAATGGTTTTTGGATTTCCATCTGTGTGCAAAAAATCAGGAAAAACTAATGAACCAAATTCGAGAAAAGCTAAAAACTAACGGACGAACGGACCGACAAACGAAGAGGCTAATTTATAGGCCTCCAGGTAGGACTTATAAAAACTTACTGAGTCGATTAACGAATAGACATCTTTGGAATTGAATTGCAACGGTGCAGTGCTTCGAAATTCTTCACGGAACTCATGTTGCCGTACCTAGGAAGAAAATGAGAAAAATATTTAGTTAGTGAAACCCTAAAAAAAGTTCGTTTCCACCCGGCCAGGTGAGAAATTTTTAGGTCACCGGCCGCAAAAAGATAATGAACTTTAGAATGAATGAATTTAGAATTTCTGGCCTCCCGGCGCATGAGTTTTTTTTCGTCACCCGGTAACGCAGAAACGAAGATTTTTTAGGGTTGGCCTTAGTGAAATTCACCCAAATACACAATATTATGAGAAAGAAGTTTTAGATGAACTTCACTGACTTTTAATACGCTAATGCTTTTAAATTTTGAGGTGGCTGGGGGGGGGGGGGGTTTGTTATAATTTTGACCAATCAGCCAGCCAGCCTCTCCAACATAAAATAGTCTTTTCAAGAGGGAGAAGTTCAACGAATAAAAAAATGATTTTAGCACTTTTCTTTTGTTTTCAATTGTGATTTTATCGATTTCTAATCAATAGAATTTTGAATTTTTAGATGTAGATAAGATACCTTGTGTTATGATAGATACAATTTTATACATAGCTTGAAAATGGTCGTCTTATATCGAAATATATCGCTTTCATGTTATTAAATCTTTTTCACTCCAACGAATACTTACATCGAAATTGGCACATTTTCGTCGAATGATGGACACTTCATTCGCTTGCACTGGCGCCACGTGTTGTTTAACTGTGACACTGATTTTCTTCGTGTTATTCCATTTCTCGGGTAATTCCTATGGGAAGCAAAAGAGTATACAGATTAAATCTGTTTGAAACTGTTCACCAGTGCGTTCAAGGGAAGGAGGAAAGGTAGGAGAGTGACCACAGAGCGTCTTTTTAACGTTCGGATAACGTCATTTCAACGTCGAAACAACATAATGGACGTCCGATAAACCTTAAAAAGACGTCACATGTGAGGGTAATCGACGCTACAAGCTGCTCTAAAAGTCAAGTCACGTGAACTTTTTGTAATCGGAATACAATCTTCTATACATTCTGTCTGCATTCATTTCTTAGTCTAGCTAGATAGATGACGCCCGAAAAAGAATTATTCTGAAGAAATACTAATTCGAGTGTTTCGGGAGACGTATTTGGGCGCAACAAACTGCGCAAAATAAAAATGTGCAACAACCCAGCAGGCAAGTGACGATTTTTCAACGTTCTTTCGCCGATTTGCGTTAAAGTTTCCGATTTTCAAAAAATCGGAATTGCATAAATTTCGGAAGAAAACTGAGTAAATGGCGAGACTAACTTGTAACAGAGTATGCGTCTCTTCGCTCAGCTCTTGGTTATATGATTTCAACAGTTCAATTGATTGTTTGAGTGGCTCGAACATGGCGTCAGTAGTCGTTGAGCGGTCCTTAACAGCCATTAGATGACCCATGCAGTCAACAAGGCCATCGTAGTCACCTTCTTCTACTGGCTTGGTTAGACCACTGTCAGCTGTTTTGATGAACGAGGCCAGGTCGTTGAGGCTTTAAAAAGAAAAATGTATCAAAAGATTTTAGATAGCATTGATTTTGGAATAGATTGACTCGCCTACCTTATTTCTAAAGGTGCGTAAGTCCCGAGAGCCTTAATTTTAAAGAGCGAACTAGTCTCAGTAAAGGATCTCTGTTACTAGCATTGTGCAAAAGGCTTGAGCAAAAAAGGCTTGTGCAAAATTTATAAGTATAAATAATCAATCAAAAAAGAATTCGCTTCCATTGATCCCAATGTTTCAGATCAGAAATAGACACAATTCCTCTGCCACGACGTTGACAATTCAGTACTGGAATTCCTCTCAAAATTAAAGAATTCAGAGGGGTCAGAGAAAAAACTTGGTCAAAAATGTATATGCATAGTAGGAGAGTAGAGTCGGAGTACCATTATTCGACAAACACCCACCCCCCCCCCCGGGTTAAAAATTGTAATTTCATTCGATCTCTTCGCAATCGAATTTTATCGGCTTATCGGTTTTTCGCAAACGATTTGCATTGGGACCCCTCTCACTTAAACAGCTTTGCCTTTTTATAAGACCATATAAATCTTAATGACCACACCACACCACACCAATTTACTACGATTTGCAACCTTTCTTTTTTAGAAAATGCGAACTTACAAATTTCCATGGTCACACATCACCTAGTAAATAGTCTAACCTGTTAGTAACGTGATCGATAAGATGTTGCTTGAACATGAAGCTCCATCGTTTGATAATGTTTAAAACTGCTTGTTTGAATGGTTTGGCATCTACCCTGAACCATCCGTCAAATACGCAGACTGCATCGATTTCCTCAACTTGCGTGTAGATAGTTTCATAGGTGTCAATCTGTGAAAGAAAAGAAGGTGTATCAGTGCCAAGTACCAGGGATTGGGATCCCGATTTGACCCCCTGCTCCTTCTATGTTTAGCTTAGATCATAGATAACCGAGCCGGCAGACCGTGGGCCCCGTGAGTACAATCGAAAAGCTTGCCCCCGTAGGCTACCATTCCACTTTATCTTTTCATTTATTCAAATTTTTTTCAGTTTTTTAAAATAAAATTCAACTCCTTAGGGGTGCCAACAACCAGGGACCTAATGTATGCAGTTGATTGAGTTGCCATAATAATAAACTTAAAAAACATTAAAAAACTGACCTGTTCTTTAAATTGATCCAAAGTGGGCGGGTTTTCAGGTACGCCCTCTTCTGCATGTTGTTCAATCTCTTCGGGTGTTAACACGTGTCCGTATAACAAGAACTGTTGCATGAATTCTTGTCGGTCATCTACCCAGAGGTATTCGTATACGGTGAAGGAGTTTTTGTATTCGGCTGCTTTGTTCATGACGCTGGAGACACGGTCCAGCGTTTCTTGTCGCATCTCGGTCAGTTCTTCCACCTCTTCCATATCAGGCTTTCCAAAAAAAGAAAACATTATAAAGACGTTGAAACAACATTAAAAAGACGTTTCGTGTCTGCTGGGAAGATGATATCATCGGCAAACCCGCACAGCACAGTCGGCCATTATTTTTTTAATTTCCTACAAAGATCTTACCGTATGTCCGTTTGCAAACGTTTAGATTAAAAAGTAGGGTTTGATACAGGCTATATGTGCGCTAACAGGAGAATGAATGCTTTAGAAAAGTTTCCTAGAATGACCTGTTAGACCACATTGGACAAACAATATAGTTTAAAAAGGAATACTAAAGCCGAACAGAACTTCGAAACGACTTCAAAAAATCCGATTTTTTTGTCTGCTCGCTCGACTATGAAATAATATTTTCTAAGGAATTTGCACGTCGCAAAAAATCGCGCGATGAATGAAGAACCGACCTTGCGCATTGGAAAAGCTATCAGAAGGAATTTTCTTCAAACCTGGTAATCATTAGAATCGTAATGGCCTGCCAATCGATTCACCAGACTTGCTTGTTGGTAAAAATCTGACAAGATATCTTCCATCATATCATAAAGTCCACCAGGTACATTGAAACTGAGTGACGGTACAAACACCATCTCTGGAGTTTGCAGCTCCAACCGAGCTTCGAATAAGGGACACGAAACAAGTTTAGAATCCGTATTTGTCAACATGAAGTTCAAAGAACATAATATGCATTGGAAGAATCCTTCCACAACCATTTCGTCCAGATATTCGATGTAATTTTGCCAAGTGCTGGAGGAGACGTCTGCACCAAAGGAATTGAGATTCTGCTCAACCAGAGATTTGATTTTTTGTCCAGCCTCGGTGATTGAATCGTATCGCTTTTTCATGGTGCTCTTTTTTTCCTATGAAAAACAAAGAAGAAGAATATTTAATTTTGCACCGAAAGTCATCCCCTTGCGCTACCTTATTTTTATAGTCCTAGAGAGCCTTAAAATTTTAACAAGGCCTAAGTTCATATTAAAAAACCTTTTTGGTATATTGCCCTATTTCTATGCCTCTCGATAACTGAAACTTTAGAGAAATGTTTAACCTAAATGTTCCAACCTTTGTTAGAATCGATTTTTGAAGCTTTTGATCTTTTCATCGATAACTCGTAATGACGTAACATTTATATGTTAAAAATATATATTTCTAGAGAGCTTATGAAATTCTACATCTGATCAGCCTAATTTTGGCAATTTTTGAGAAACGGAGAGAAAATGATTTAGATACAAAAATCTACGAAAAAAACAGACATAGTCAGCTTCTAAGAGTCCCAAGTCCCCTTAGCCGAAGATTTTTGGGAAAATTTTGACATGGTCATGTTCCAAATATATAAAAGACAAATACGTTGCCTCATTTTCTTTTTTCTTATCCCCTCAATCTCAAGATATTTGCTGTGAAAGTCAAATTTTTTAACTCCATATCTCAAAAAGAAGACTTAAAATAAATGAGGCAACGTATTTTTTTTAATATCTTCGAGATTCTCTCAATCTAACAGCAATAAAGACTATCGCAATATTACGCTTGTCACTTATGAAGTTTACGATGTACCTCAATATTGAGTAGTGTATCTTTTTTTCCGTCTTTACGATCATACAAAGCAGCCAAGCTCCATTTACTCATCAAATCGTGCATAGATTCCACGTTTGTTTTCGTTGATTGAACATCTTTTTCAAGCATGTGGACCATATCTCTGGTGGATTCAATGTATTCCCAGATACCTATTAAATGAATTACGACGATATAAGTTTTGATAAAATGCCTTTAACAGCGAACCTAAACCTAACCTAGTCGGTCGAGCTTTTACATTGTCTTAGGCCTACTTTACTCTGGGTTTTTTCGCTGTGTTGAATCTAATTGTGAATTAAAGTCGGCAAAAGATCGCTCGTCTAAAGTCAAAAGTTTTCATCCATGCAATGACTTATTTCAATCAATTTCAAGCACAGATATTTTTTGTCAATCTTTTCGCCAACCTTTATCAATTAGATTCAACACGGCAAAAGATCGAACAACTAAAGTGAGCCATAGGCTTTGATAAAAAAAATACTTCCCTTTTATGCCTTTAACAGCGAACCTAGACCTGATCTAATGGGTCGAGCTTTTGCAGTCTATAATCTAATTGATTGAGATCGGCAATCCAATCTTTTCAGACTTAAATTCACAGTTAGATTCAACTCAGCGAAAAAAAGATAAATTAAAAGTGGTTCTTTGTCTAAATGGCTGCTGTTTCTTTAGCTTTCGTATTGTTTTTAAGAGAAGAAACAAAGTAGTGGAATAGTATGGTTTATAAACCAATCCATCTTGAAAAAGGTAGAACATTTTGCATCTTGAAAAAAAACTAATTTGTGATTCTAAATCAAAAGAGTCAAAAGCACTGCCAAATTCCCTACGACATTTCCTATCCAAACATCCAGACTATTATGGGATCGATGATACATGCAAAATTAAAATTCTACCTGCACTATTCCAATTCAATTCTTTCTCTGCTCTCTCCAAATGTTGGTCAATATTTTGCAGTCTCGACTCCACCAATGGAAATTCAACGTCAAGCAACGTTTGTCGGATTTTGTTATACCAAGCAACGACCAAATCAAGATTAGCACAATATTTGTGGAATTCTTCGTTCCTGGCGAAAACGGTTGTGGCACTGTCGGGAATATTCTCCAAAGTCTCATTTTCAGCATTTTCAAGATACTTGACCTCTCTCAGGATAGCAACAAGCTGAAATTGGCAAATTAATTATACAATTAAAGATTACTTGTAAAAGTATGCTATCTTTTTTTATATTTCTGTGGTTTATTATTGGTTACTACATCTTTTGAATTCAGTATTCAAGACATTTCTGAACCTTTATAATGTGGAGAGAATGTATTTTCTGGAATTTTCAGCAGCATATACATTTTCATGATCCAATTCAATAATTTATTAAAAGTCACAATGTTATTGCATTCTCAAAAATCAAAATAAAAAAAATGAAAAAAACACCCCCAGATATTCACCCAAAGAAGTTTCAGCCAAATCCAATCATTTTTGAAGTCTTCAGGCTGTCCCAAAGTTTTAGCCTCCGTTTGACGAAAAACTCGTCCTCAGGCCTCAAAAATAAAATTTTGACACCCCCATATATATTCCCAAAAGGAACAAGCGTGCAAAATTTCAGCCAAATCCGATCATTTTTTAAGTCTCCAGGCTGCCCCAAAGTTTTGGCCTCATTTTGAAGAAAAACTCGTCCCCAGGCCTTTAAAATCAAAATTTTGAGAAAAATGAAATAAACACCCCCAGGGATTTGTCCAAAGAACAAGTGTATCAAATTTCAGACAAATTTGACACGTTTTAAGCCCTCCAGGCTGCCCTAAAGTTTTAGCCTCGTTTTGAAGAAAAACTCGTCCCCAGGGCTTAAAAACAACAAAGTGTACAAAGTTTCAGCCAAATCCAACCATTTTTGAAGTCTCAAGGCTGCCCCAAAGTTTTAGCCTCATTTTGAAGAAAAACTCGTCCCCAGGCCTTTAAAATCAAAATTTTGAGAAAAATGAAAAACACACCCCCAGGGATTTACCCAAGGAATAAGTGTGCAAAGTTTCAGCCAAATCCGATCATTTTTAAAGTCTTCAAGCTGTCCCAAAGTTTTAGCCTCGTTTTGAAGAAAAACTCGTCCCCAGGCCTTTAAAATCAAAATTTTGAAAAAATGAAATAAACACCCCCAGGGATTTTTCCAAGGAACAAGTGTATCAAATTTCAGACAAATTTGACACGTTTTAAGCCCTCCAGGGTGCCCCAAAGTTTTTGGGACATACACACAGACACACAGACACACATAGTATCCCAGCAGACACGGAACGTTATCTTAACGTCGAAACAACGCTGTTCTAATGTCAGAACGTTATTTGGACGTTAAAAGAACGTGTGTCTGATGTTATTATTATTGATTGAAAAAGTCCTAAGAATCTACATAGTAAAAATTATAAGAACTGAATAATAATTTCATATTGAGCTTTTCCAGAAAAAGCCCGTATCCCCCCTGTTGAGGATATGGGATATCCAGGGGGGTCCAAAATTTTCAATATCCTAGGATATCCAGGGGATAAGAATCTGAAGACCAAGGATATCCAAGGGGGTAGGGGTTCAAAGTTTTCAATATCCTAGGATACCCAGGGGTTAAGAATTTGAGGACCAAGAATATCCAAAGGGTTGGTGTTGAGAAAATTAAGCATTCTCAACAGTGGGAATATGGATTTTTTCTGGAAAAGCCAATTACCTCAGGGTCGAAATTAACAGTAATGAGCTGTTTAGCAGGATCACGAATAATCAAAGGTTTACTAAGATTCTCTCGTGACACGTCAGAGATATCTTGAGTCCAAGAACTGTAGATCTTGCCTTCATATCTAATGAGAAAGATGACACAATGCAAAAAGGAAAATGTTTTATTTCACTATAGGAAGAACAAAGAAAATTGGTAACTAAAGAAACCCTTTTAGATAACTAAAACACTGTCAGAACTACAAGTAAAAGAGAGAAACGAAGTAGTGGGTGCTGAAATCAAGGTTCCGTAAAATAAACTGTTGAACAGTTTATTCTGTGGAGCCCTGATTGTTGACTCAATTCCGTTGTTCACCTTGTAAACACCACCAATTTGGACACAGTAGACCGTGATGTAATTATTTTACTTACTGATCTAGTAGTTTATTCATTTCATCATATTTCTTGAAAATCACTTTGCCATTAGCTGTATTCAGTACCCTGAAGAAAAAAAACAAGAAAATACAGGGTGATTCATAAAAAAGGCACCCCTAGCTTTTTTGACGTAACTTCAAATCTACTAATCTAACTGCATTTAAGATTTTAAATCTAAGATTTGACATGCTGTTTTCTTAATATATTTGAAACATACGTGCAAGACTTCAAGTTGATACCTTTTGTATTCATGAAAATATTGAAGATTGATCGAAAAGTACGAGTTCTAGAAGTGAACAAAAGATTTCTTTTTTGACGTCGAAAATGAAAAGGTTGAATTTCTTTACTTTTAACTCTATACGTCGTGTTTTATTATCTGTATGCAGTAAAACCTAAACACCGATTTGAGACTCGGCTTACAGAGCTTAGTGAAATGCTGAACGTTTCAGATATCCTTATTTGACTTTCGTGCGTTCCAGAAATCTCTTCTTGGCTGCAGATTAGATCTTCAACATCTTCAGCCATTTCTTCTGTAGTAGCCGTAACTGAGAGTCTACTTCCTGGTAACCTCTCGTTATCTACCGTTGCATTGATCTTATAAATTACATCCTTTTAAACCTCCTTTTGCCCAACCTTTGTTTGTAAACTCACTTTAAAAGCCTCTTCATCCCATAATTCTTATAAATTCTGTCATGATTGATGATTATTTTGTCTTCTTTGCTAAACGACATTTTGAGTTTGAGCCTGACAACTCGATGCTTCTGTTGCTAGTCCTTTAGTTATTCGAATGTATATGAATTGTAAACTTATTTGTTAGCATTGCTGGGGATTCTTTTCTGCAATCATTTTAATCAAAGTTCATGGGAATTATCATCTCAAATATATGCAGCAAAAGATTCTTCTTTTGACGTCGAAAAATGAAAAAGTTGAATTTCTTCATTTTTAATTGAGCGCGATTTAAAAATGAAGAAATTTAACTTTTTCATTTTCGACGTCACAAATGAAAAATCTTTTGTTCACTTTTAAAACTCATACGTTTTGATCAATCTTCTATATTTTCATGAATACAAAAGGTACCAACTTGAAATGTTGCACGTATGTCGCAAATATATTAGAGAAACAGCATCTAAAGTTTTGTTGCCATTAGATAAGAAAATTTCGAGTTACGTCAAAAATGCTAGGGGTGCCTTTTTTAAAAATCACCCTGTAAATCTTAATAAATCTTAATAAACAAGACTTGGAGCAGCTCGACAAAAAGCGAGTCATTCAATAACACTAAACGTCACGGCGAAATCATCTATGAATGAATGGTTATGAATTCTCTGACATGATTTTGGCAGTTAAGATAAGTTGCCTGTCAGAAACAGCACGCATTTGTAAGGCATAGGATACACATCTTGAGAGAGTTTTTTAGAAGCAATTCAACCATTTGAAATGTGAAGAGATGAAAGAGTTCATGGTAAATGTAGTAAATTAGATTTACAGTTGTTAACAGAGCTGTAACCATCTATTAAACCCACAATAAATTGTTGGTTATTTAAAAAAAGTGGAATTCCATTAAAAAAAGAAAAATTGAAAAAATTTCATCAAATTATTTTTGGATTGAGACAAAAACCTACTTTTGGCTGATGGACAATTTGAGCGAGGCTACCGGGTTTTGGTAACGTAATCTCAACTGTTGAGCCCAACGCAAGCTACCGGCAACAACTGGCATGTTTTTACCAGATGACATTTGTTGTTTCTCCTCAGCTTCTGATGCAATTTTTTGGTCAAACACTATCTTAGCTCTATCCAGTTCAATTTCAACCATTTTTAATAGGGCAGTGTATTTCTCTTCAAAATCGTTATTGATCATAGGACGATCCAAAAGATTGCCAAAGATGTCAATAAGCTAAAGATTATAGAATACAAAACCACATACACGTTTTTTTAATTAAAAAATAAAAATTTAGTTGAGGCTCGGATGTTCTTATTTTTGTTCCACATCTTTCTCGAATTTCCTACCCCTCCCACCCTCAAATATAATATGCCTAAAATACTCCCTTCGTCTAAGCTTTCATTTGGGAAAATTCCCATGCTCAAATTGTGAGTTCTTCATAGTTTTTTGAAAAAATTTCCACTAAATCTCAGGCTCGATGTTCTTATAAAGAAAAAAACGTTAAGTGACTTTGGTGTTAATCAAAAATCTTTTTGGCCCCAAGAAGTCACCAAACGTGCAAAAAATTTTTTGAGTCACCCGGTATTATGTATTATGTAAGCTATAAACATTGATACCTTGAATGTTGCTTCTACACCTGAGCAATCTTCATAAGCTTGGTTGATAATGGCTGCAAGGCGGCTGTCAAGATCACGTATTTGTTTCTTGAAAGCGAAAAAATCGTTGAGAAAGCCCTTTAAAAAAAGAAAAAAGTAAAATGCAGGGTCACTTTAAAACCAATAAGAAAAGTCAAAGAAATATTCATATTGAAAGTTAACAATAACAAGTGATACATTTATGGACCTACCTGGTTATAAAATAAAATTAACGCCATAAGAATGAACGAACGAATGAATGA
>JAUJPO010064313.1:0-12647 GCA_032270745.1 Tiaropsis multicirrata | reverse complement strand
TATGTAGTTTTTTAACATTTATTAGCTGACGATTCGTGAAAGATGAAACTGACAGTTCTTAACTGATTCTTTTATTTATTTTTTTAAATCATAGAATTTAAATGTTCTTAAATCTCCGTGAACCTTTTAAATTATTTCAAACAAGTTCTAAAAACAACCTAAGATTTTTGTGTAAAGGCCAACATTTCGACCATCATTTTTCGAGATTCTTTTCCTTTATTTCCAATGTTGGTACCAACCGCAAACTGGCCAACATTGTTAACCAACTGACTTGTTGGTCAGTGGATGTTGGTCGAAATGTTGGCCCAACTTAAATTAAGATCCGATTCGTTACCTGTTACCAGATGTGGATTTCGCTATCAACACGCGCTGCTCTGAAGGCGGCGCGATTTGAAATAAGGGTGGTGCGTGGTAAGGGAAACAGCTCTAATGTACTGGGCAAGAAAATACACAATCTATAAGGTTTCCGATTTAAAGTTATGACGGAAAAACAAATTTGCTTGACACAAACTGATGTTGTCACAAATATCACAGGATATTTGAAGACACCAATTGTTTTGATTGGTCGCACGTGACACAGAAAGTTATTTTAACATTGTTTCAACGTCCAAATAATGTTCTGACATTGAAACAACGCAACATTATATTGGTCGTAATCAAAATAAACCAATCTTTAAACGATCTTTTAAAAACTCAGGTCAACCCCGGTATTTACTAAGAATTTACTTCCTTCAGAGAACGTCATTTATTTTATTTGTTGTTGTTTATTGCTTGTCACAACACAGCCGCAAAAATGCAAACAATGTTTACTAACTATATTTGAGTCAGAAGCCGTAACTAAAGAGACTCGAAAAAGTCGAGTTAAAACGTTCGAGTTAAACAAAATCAAGATACGAAAAAATCTCAAATACTCGACTTTTTCCTTATTTGATTTTTTTTTTTAACTCTCGAACTTTGTAACAACGCTATAATGTTGAAAAGACGTTGAAAAGACGTTGAAAAGACGTTGAAAAGACGTCGAAAAGACGTTGAAAAGACGTTGAAAAGACGTTGAAAAGACGTTGAAAAGACGTTGAAAAGACGTCGAAAAGACGTTGAAAAGACGTTGAAAAGAAGTTGAAAAGACGTTGAAAAGACGTTGCAAAAATATCTTATGTCTGCTGGGTTATATAAACGAATGCAGTCTAGTCTAATGAGTAGACTGTTAGCCGAACAAAAGCTTCTTATGGTTAACAAGTTTGTCTGGATAACGTTGGATTAAAGAATGAAATATGTCTCGTTTAAGAGTGACAAAAAACTATATGTGGATACGTAGGGTGTCATATATCTTAAAATATTTGACAAAACGTTACCAGAAGAAAAACCTCTTCTGATGAAAGGGAAAACAGATTGGATGAGAGTTATGACGAAAGACACTGTTAAAAGACTTTATGATGTTGTGAAGCTGCCAATTTATTGAGACCACTTTAAGTTTTCCTTAGTAAAGTCTTTTAAACGAGTTTGGAGAGGGAAGCATCGAGACAAAGATTTGGCTTATTTATTCAAGATAATTTTTAGAGAATTTTGTCGTTGAGGATGATAAGTAGATTGTACTCACAATTCGTGTCATAAATTTTATTGGTAACTCAACAGGCTCACAACATTGTTTGAACGTTGAAACAACGTTCCATGGTCTGCCGGGAAAGTTTGTTTTTTACACATCAAAATAATCAGCTTTGCATTCTCCTTTAATACAACTGTAATACAACTGTAATACAACTGTGTAATAGTTAATCGCATTTTTTTGAGCGTCAAACAATCACGTCATAAGAAGCCTTCTTAATAGATTAATAGTAGTCATCATAAAATATTTTGGTATGTGTAACACTGTAAAACATTATAGAAATCCCTATACGAATTTCATTGCAGTAAAACCTAGTCCGGAACTAAAGGGTGGGTACCCAGTATGGGTATTTTCGAGATTAATATGACTGTCATAGACAAAATAAAAATATAAGTTTCAAAAGTTTGGAATGTATAATTTCTCCCTTGAAAAATCTTGAATTCGATAAAGGGTGATATTTTACTCAAGATTTTTAGGGTAAAAAAAGCAATTTCGAAATTCCTCAATTGAACAAAGACAATAAAATGCTTCAAATTTGGAATGTAGAATTTCTCCCTTGATTGAGCTTGAAAAATCTTGAATTCGACAAAGCGAGATACTTTACATTTTTAGTATTTATTGATTCAAGATTTCTTTCAGCGACTTCCACGACTTTGATTTAGCGTTACAAGGTTACCAGATAGAAAAAAGTCACCTTACCTTAAGTTTTTCTTCAAATACACAGATTCCTTACACATCTTTTGATATACGATTAACTGAACGAGATGTTGCGAGGCAGGGTAGATATGCGGATGAAACAATCTAAATATTAAAGATTTAGATTTAGGTATACTTCTTAGGTGCTGAATAAACTGGGGAGGGTCAGAATAAACGAGGGAGTGTCAAAATAAACGGGTGATGAGTAAATAAACAGGGGGTGGAAAATCCTTTTCAAAATTTTAATATACAGTGGGGGGTTTCCAATAAGGTCTGGGGTGGAAAATATTGAAATTAACAAAGGTGGGGGCCCAAAGATAAAAATACCAAAAATAAAAATGAAACAACAGGGTTCCCAGTAGTAATCACCAATTATTTTCCTGGCATTTAAAAGTGGTCTCTTTCTCTCTGATAAAAAAGTGATTCACCCTGACTTTGAATGGAAAATGACTAGCATTTCACTGGCCGTTATTTCACGATATTTGACTATTTTCAACGATTGCCGAGGTTTGTAACGTTCAATCTGAAAAGTTGAGAATACTTAAGTGACGAATAAGACACATTTTGTTCAATATAATTATATCTCCATATATTGTTCTTTCCCTATAACCATATGTGTGGCCCACTGAGATATGCTGAGATACACCCATCGCATATTCTCTCTCACCTCAGTGGTAAACAAAGGATTACCCCCGCTGAAATTACGATGAAAGAACAATAGAAAAACATTTCACCCAACCCAGCGGATTTGAAAGATTTGACCTTATCCCCATTAAGCTTTTGGTACTCAGTGGGGCACAGAGACAGGGGTATTTCCCTATAACCTACAACCAGATTCCCTCTCAAGCTGAAGTATCCCAGCAAGCACAGAGCGTTGTTTTGACGGCCAAACAACGCTGTTTCAGCGTAGTAGCGTTATTTGGACTTTGAAAAAAGGTTGAAACAACGTTGTTTGCCTACTGGAATGATTTCGAAAAATGATTTAGTTCCTTAAAATATCCTTTCAGTTCCCGGATCAACACTGTCTGTTTTTAATAACTGACAAAAGTGACGTTGCGGTTACTATGGTAGCGTCAAGATTAATTGTTGATATCATCTTTTTCATCATCATCATATAAGGCTTTGGATTTAGATTGATTACACGTTTTTTATTTATAAGAACATTAAAATTTGAAGAAGCCTTCTAATAAATATTCTTTAGCTTTTTTGGTTTCAAGCTTTAACATGTTCTTAAAATGTTCTTAATTAAGTCTTTTAATTCATGTGTACATAATCAAAAATGAAAAAACATGTTCTTATTTTTATACTCTTGATTCTCCGAAGCCTCCGAATGTTCTTAACATGTTCCAAATGTTTTACCTATCGAAGCCTTATGTTCTTATACTGTTCTTACCTTTATAAGGTTTTGGATTTAGATTGATTATTCAAACTATTCAAAAAAAGAGTTTGTTTATGGCGACATTTGATCAATTGATTGATTGGATTGTTCTCCTCTTATCGTATCTTTGGTGTTAGTATATATGAGGTGACAAGAAAAAGAATAGTTGTAGACAGAGAGATGTTTGCTAGAGTTGACATAAGACACTTTTTGGTTTCAATTCTTTTGTACGATCATTGCTTGAGTGGATTTTGTATAACTGTATACAAAACAAGCAAGTAGGTGACAAGAAAATGAAAATTTGTTGACGCTTTTTGGTTTCCTAACATTATTCCAACGTCTAAATAACGTCCGTTTTGACGTTGAAGCGAACACGTTGACGTTAAAAAAAACGACGTTCTGTGTCTGCTGGGAAGCTGTTTAGAAATAAGTTTATTTAAATTCGATGATTTTTTGCTAACAGTTTTGGATACACGAGGTAAGCTATTATATTGAAGGAGGAGAGTAATTAATTTCCATTTTAGGTAATAAGGTAGCTAGTACACTCTCCTCCATTGGTTACAGCCTCCCTCTGTATCCGTAAGCCTGAACTCTAAGATAAAACATTCTAGTAACCATGTGATTAATGAGTAGTAATTAGTAGTTAAAGACTCATTAATCCTTTCAGATTTTGATGATTTTGATGATATAAATGAAGCGGTCATTAAAAGCCAACATCTGTTCAATTCTATTATTGTGCGATAGAAAGAAAGTAAAGGAAAATTAATAATTGTTGTGCATGATGTCGTTAAAACACCTGTTCATGCAAACATAGTCTTCATATTCTGTAAATTATTCACTGGTCTGGCAGTATATATAATTTTTTGTCAACTAGCTTCTTTGCTTAAAACAGAAGTCAAATGTCAATTTGTTCACTTATTGATCACGTTACCAATAGTTTCTCTTGGGATTGGTCTATTTATTAATCACATGATCAAACAGTGAGCAAAAAAATCAATTTGCATGAATCTGATGGCAGACCATCTGCATGGAATAGTCAAGTTACAGCATGTCAAGTTTACCCGGGGGGGGGGGAAGGGGGCACTCGAGGTAAACGATCTACTAGAACTACCCGACGTTAAGTTAAAGGTAGGTTTTTCAAGGTTCTGACAAAAGCCAGGTGCACTGTAAGGGTAGGAAGAAAATTTGAGAAAAAACTTGTTACTAAAACTGGTGTGGAAATGGTTGAAATATACACTGTAAGGGTGCGGTTATGAGACCAGTAGTTTTGAGATCAGTCAACCCATGAAAAACCCTTTTGAAAGTATATGTAAGTAACAGAATGGATAGAATTTTAAAACAAGTAAAAGCAAAAGAAAAGATACTGGATATTTAGTATCGATTGAGTATTTAATATGTATGTGTCTATCTGAAAATCAAAATTGAATACAATATCAAAAAACATAGCAGGTTTTCACCACTTAACTGTGATTTTATTACAAAAAGGAAGTGTTTTTTTGTAGCTTTTCACAGTTAATGTTAATCAAACAAAAAGTAACATTGTTAAAAATTGATAATAATATAATTCACATTGTTAAAATTTCGAGAAAAAGAAAAATCAAAACAGAAGGTGAACACAAAGTTTAAAGGACGATGTGTTTTCATTCTGAGATGCGGAGATGATATTTTAGAAGAATATAGTGAATGAGGCTGAGAGATTGCAAAAAAATAAGAACAATTTAAGAATAGTAGTGAGGCTGAAAGTACATGTTTTCCTTTTTTTATCTTTATTTTCCTTTATCTTGTAACATAGAAAAACTAAACTGTAGGGCTTTTTTTCAAAAAATAAGAACAAGATAGGAACAATTTGAGCCTATATTAGGCAAAAAAAGAACAGCCGAGGCCCAAATTTCATGGTTCTTATAAAAAAAGAGTGTAGGATGGAAACCGATATAAAATTGGTAATCATGTTTTTTGGGTTGACCTCTTGGAATGATTTTTCGCTTTATTGTGGTTTGGAGCTACAACCCAAAAATTGTTGTGGTAGTTATATTCAATTATCAGTTTTTCATTCATTACTTTTTTCTACCATTCATTCGTTCGTTAATTTAATCATTTTCTCTTTTCATTCATTCGACCGTTTATTTTATGACTGATAAAATTCTACAACAGCAGCAGATACGGTGTATCTAGTCAGTAGTCAGCGGATAAAGAAGAGTTCTCAAGAATTTTGACGGCGAGGGAGAGTGTTGCTTTTGCTCATATTCCTTAAATGGAAAATCAAAATTCTCCGTCAAAATCTTTAAATAGCGAGGTTACGCAAAGGGCTATTTAGGACCTGTACATAACCATGAAAAAAAGAGATGTTGATGTGTATAACTTATTTTATGCACAGGTCCAAGTCGTACATTTAACGTCCTAAATATTCCCTTGCGTAAACTCGCTACTACCTTCTATATCCAACTATATCCGACTGGAATCTCAGATTGATCACGTTGCTTGAGACATGAAACTATTTCAAGTGATTTCTTTTTTATTAGATCGACCTGAAAGCAAAGCTCCTAAACAAAGTAATCTTGTAAATAAATTGCTATAATGTTTTTGTGTAATTTTTCGTCATCCCAGCTTAATTGAGGCTCGGAAAAGTCAAGCTAAAAGGTTCGAGTTAAGTTCTTCATGACGTCAAAAAACCAAAATTATGATGTCATCGTAAAATTTCTTAACTCGAGTTCGTTAACTCTAACTTAACTTAACTCTATTATTTATATGTACTGTATACCTTAAATTTCCGAGTTAGTTGACTCGATTATTCATGGCACACTTTAAATATTCGACCAACCTCCTTAATACATAAATCTGTACAGGAAAAGTTGAGAAAACCTCCTTAATGTAATATAGATTCAGGAAAACTAGAAACTCGACAAGACCGTGAGGTTTTTGTTTTTTCTCGATCATTTGTAAAAATGAAAAACCACAAAATGGCTATAGGAAAGGATTTGAAGCGACAAGTCGACTCTTTATAGGATTTTCATTAAGTTTAAAACAGTTTATAACTCTAAATGAGGGTTTTGTTGTACGTTTTAAAACCACAATACAGAGCTGTGTTTATTGATTTGAAGAAACGATTTTGTGAGAAAAATAGAGGAGAAAGGAGTTAGTATACACATGCTAAGCTATACTGAATAGATAGAAATGCCAATGCAAGCGACAATCGATCGATGTTTGGTAAGACGGATAAGTTTATACAAACTCTAAAGACTGTATGGAAAGGATTGTGGATTTGACAATTGAAGACCACTCCATTATCCGTAGTAAAGTCTCTTAAACGAGTTTGGAGTTAACGAAGCATCGAGACAAAAAGTCTCTTTTATTCAAGCGATTTTTAGAAACTTTTGTACTAGAACGAATTGGTCTCAAAAGATGATGTTTAGACACATTCATCTATCTGTTCCTTGGTTTACGTTGTTTATTTTATCTGGAAAACTCGATGTTTACCAATTTTTCCGGGTGACCTTTCAATATTGACTCAAACTACAAATAGAGAATACAGGGAGCAAACTGAGAGTTATTGGGGAGACAGGCTTAATGGATTACCATTATTTTTTTGGATGAATTGGGGTGTTACTGAATTGACAAAATATTATTCATTTTGGTTTTGGAAACTCCAAAAAATTCGGTTTTCTATAAACCGCTTTATTGTACAACCGCAAACTACGTATATGAATTTGAGTCAGGAAGAATTATGATGGGGGTGGTAGGTAGTTAAGAGGATCGAATATTGAAAATAATTGAATTGTCTATGAATTGAAAAAATTCGAAGTTCATTTTTTTCATGTTTTATTTTTTAAATTATGAAACAACTGTCTTCAAGTAAGATTGAAATCCGATCAAAAATTAATCTTCACTTCCCATTAGACACATTTTTTCAACGTTCTGGCTTTAGAATAACGTTGTATGGACGTCCAAATAACATTTTTTCATCATCTTTAACCTATAAAATAAGACTTATTTTTTATGTAAAATGAAGACTGTCATTTTTTGGGATAGCAAGTAATTTAGATCATATTTCGTCACATTATTTCGTGAACATAGAAAAGCAAAATATCATATCACAAGAGAAAACTTTTAGATTTATGGTAGATCAGAAAACAAGTGTTGGAGAGTAAGTTGTTAAACGAGGTAATTACAAAGTGATAAGGCAGATGAATGAATGAATGAATGAGTGAACAAATTAAGAAATGGGTGCGTGAAATTGACAAACGAACGAACGAACGAACGAGTGAGTAACAGAGTCAACATGTGAGTGGTGAGTTAATGGCGTGATTGAAGGTTTTTTCTGGCGTAATGGCGTGACTTCGGATTTTTGTTGGCGTGATTGCGTGATTGGTTTGAACTTTTGCACTGTATCCTCGAATTTTTGGGTTACCTCTGGAGGGAGGGAGGCTTGTGAAAGTAAAGGCGAACGAAAAATAAAAGATCTTTGTAGTCGGATGAAAACGCCCTAAAGCCGCCCTTTAAATCTGTAGATATGATATTGATCTTCATACAATCTATATTTTTTATAGTAAAAAGAAACACTAACAAATAAACAAACAAACAAACAAACGAACACAATGAATGTCTCGGAAAAACAAGCAAATGATCTTTACGAAAGCGAACAATATGGAGAAGCTTTGCATGTCTTTCGCCAATTACGAGATGTCCAAGTCTCAAAGCTCTCACCGAAAGATCCCGCAATCATACAAACACAGCAAATGATTGGGCGTTGTCTCTACCGTTGTGGGCGTTATCAAGAGGCGTTACCAGTCTTCCAGGGCGTCGAGGAACAATTTTCAAGATCAATGCGTCAAAATGGAAAGGAATTGCTGGAAGCCAAAAACAATCTTGGATTATGCTATCTAGCTCTTGGTGGATTTAACGAAGCATTGAATTGCTTTTTCACAGTCGATGATATTTACAAGAAAGAAAAGCCTGAATCTGATGATGAATATATAACAACACGCACCAATCTAGCCCTCTGTTTGACCAACGTTGGAAGAGTTAAGGAAGCTTTGGAGATTTACCAAGAATGCCAAGAACAACAGATTGCTCTTTTAGGCTCTGAACATCCCGACGTACTGCAGACTCAGGCTAACATTGCCACCTGTCTCTTACGCACAGGAAAACACGCAGAAGCCTTGGAGATGTTACAACAATCAGAGGCTAAGCAACGGGAGGCTCTCGGTGAAGGACACGAAGCTAGTTTGCAGATACGTGTTAATATTGGAAAATGTTTAAAGGAGACGGGAAAACTTGACGAAGCTCTGAAGCACAATGAGACTTTGACAAAGGACGTGGCAACCAACCTCGGTGAAAGACATCCATTGTTATTTGAAGTTCAAAATAATTTGATGGTATCCTATTTGAAGCTTGAGAAAAAAGATGAAGCTATCAAAATCGGTGAAAAATGTTTGAAACTGCAAGAAGCTGCTTTTGGTAAGGAAGATTCCGAATTGCTTGACACGTTGATTAATTTGATCCCCTGTTACGAAAGTAAAGGAGATTTCGAAGCTACCTTGGTCTCACAAAGACGCTTAGAAAACATCTATGGTCAAACTTTCGGCAAAGACAATCCCGGGCTAGCTAAATTGCAGAATAACATTGCCGGCACTCTGGTCAAATTGAAACGCGGTAATGAGGCTTTAGAAATGTTTGCTAAAATCGAGCGTGAATTTGAACGACAATACGGAAAGAATCACGCCAGTGTTTTAACCATCAAATCCAATAAAGCTAAAGTTTATTGTGAAATGGAAAAATACATTGAAGCGTCACGTATTTTGAAGGAAGTTGAAAATGTTGAACAAGCTAATAAGCTATCATCTTTGATTACCCGGCGAGAGCTTCTCCGATGTCTCACAGCCGCCAAGCATTTGACGCAAGCAGCAGATGTATACGCTAAGTTGGCAGGTAAGGGACATGAAGATTTTGATTTGGCTTTAGCTAAGAATAATTACGCTATTGCTTTGCTCAATGATCGGAAATTTGATAACGCTCTCAAAGTTTTTAAAGAGGTTGAGTTGATCATGGAGGGAATGAAAATGCCACCTACACATCCTGCCTTGCTTAACACTAAACAGAATATTGGTACAACCTACCAGCAGTTGGGAAGGCGAGAAGAAGCAGCCAAAATATTTGCATATGTTAAGCAAACGAAAGAAGGGAAATAAAAGGTACGAAATGAGACTGAGCAGGAATTGTATCAAAATTTTAAATTGAGTGACAAAGAGAACGTTGTGATACGCCATTCTTCGGCCCCTGCCAGTGGCGGATACAGAAGCTACTCAAAAGATTTAATTGAGAGTGTTGATTTTGTTCATATTCCTTATTATGGAAATCAACACTCTCAGTCAAAATCTATGAGTACCTTCTGTAGTTTTCCTTAGTAAAGTCTCTTAAACGAGTTTGGAGAACGAAGCATCGAGACAATAATTTGTCTCTTTTATTCAAGAAAATTTTAGAGACTTTTGTACTAAAGAGCGACATTTGGCAGATACATTATATGCAAACATTGATAATTAGCCATTAACAGGATGAAAGAGATGGCGTAATATGGTAATTCAACTGAATTATCAAAATTTTAACAACTATTTCCTTAATCTTTGAGAGACCCTTCCTCTGGTACTTTGATGTTTAAAGCACAGTATTTATTTTAATAATACACAATTTAATTTAGAAATTTATAATTGCATTTTAAATTACATTTAGAATAATGTTCGGCTTTTTGCACTACAATAGGACCATGATCATCCTAAACTTGCTTCAATATTGCAAAAATTTCAAAATTTCACTCAATTTAGTTCTATTACACTTTTACGATATTCTTTGGAGATCTGTGCTTTAGCAATATTATCATAAGTTTCTTCTTCTTCTTCTCAATAAAATTATTATGTATTTAGTTTTCAAAATTGCAAATAGTATTTGTATAGTTATCATGTATAGGTTTTTCTATTAAATTCTATTGGTTTTAAAACTTTTATTTTTGTAAAATTTGTTTCTATACTCAATTCTGGATGGTAGTAAAAAAACATAGTGGGCAGAGGGGTATAAACACCTTCTAGCAAAAACAGTACCTCCTTTTTTGGCCGAGTCTCTCTCCCAAAAATAATTTCTCAGCACCCCTCTTTTTTGCCAACCCCCCTATCACTAAGAAATTTTAAGCCCCAAACCCCTATTCTTTTGTTCCACGTACAATTCATCTAATCATCGCCTATGCCTTGGAAGAGTTTCTCTTTTTGACAAAATTCTAGTAAAAATCAGCAAAAAGAAAAATCGAGATGAGGAGAAAACAACTAAATTATACAACACAATTTCCCAGCCCCCTATCAAAAAGAGCACCCTTTTGGTCAATCAGTATCTTTAGTACAATGCGTTTCTTTTGATTTGATTAAAAGGCCAAATATTTTCTCCTTTTCTCAAATGCAAGGTTTTACCAAGTGACCCAAAGAAAATTCAATTGCTTGATGGTCTTTTAATTGCCTCAATTTAATACCCCTCTTGTGACGTATTTTTGAAAAGTGATTGTTTACTTTACAAGCTTATAACTTGTTAAATATTGAATCAAATCTAAAAATTTATACCTCAAAATTTAAGTTAGACTTTCCTGTCTAATGAAAGAAATATATTAATTATAAACTATTCAGTTAGAGTAAATTCATAAAAATAACATTCAATTTGATTTGCCATGTCCTCGCCTCATTAAGGAAAAGTTTCAACTGATTTCCTAGCATTTTTGCCCTTCTTTTATACACGGGTATTGTTGTGTGAACACACAATGAAGAAACAAAGTCAAATGTTTGTAACAGTGATTGATAACATGTTCAAAACTGAATAGTAAAGAATTGACAAATAAGATAAACTGAAAATATACAAATAAATTGACAAAGATTGATTGAATTAAAAAGGAAATAATGAAATCTATAGCAAAATGAATGATAATGTAAGTTCTAGCCCAACCAAATGCAAATGGCTGACACACAAAAATAGAATATAAGAAAGAGCCTACCTACCTACTTTCAAGTAGAAATTGATAAGCTTGAGTTTAAGTTTTGTATTAAATGAACTTAAATAAAACATGAGATGACAACATCCTGTCACTGTCACTGTCAGTTAAGAATGAAGTGAAGTGTGCACTATCTGATGCCTAAATCTATCAAGTGCAGCTATAAAATATAATTGGTGCTCCCTTGAGACATAATAGTATACAATAAAGAAATTGATACAATTATAATGAAAGTAACAAAAGACTCTTGGGAATATAAAACAGAACATGAATAAACAATTGATAGAAATGTTCATGATATTATAATTTAAGTCCAGTGAGAGTAGTGAGAGCTGCTCACGTTACAGGTATACCGTCTAGTCTGCACTCGGTTTGCTAATTATTTAAAAAAAAGTTAACTTTCTCATTAAATACCTGTTTAGGGATAATTATTTCTTCATGGCTGGATAATTTATAAGGTATACAACTATTTAAAGTAGGTTTAAAATTTCCCAAAATGGTAATTCAAACACAAAATCAAACCACCCTCCAAACATTATTATTAAATACCTCCCATCATCATGGTCATCAACCTTGATCCCTATCCGGTAGACCAAGGTTCGGTTTCCACTTGCAGCAGTTCACTTGGCAAGTGAACAAATCTTAGCCCGGGTCAACCCATGCCATGTGAGGGGAATTTGGTAGTCAGTCCAAGGTTGCTTGGTAACACAGTTGCAAGAATGGGTTTTATATTGCCTCCTGTAACTTAACCAAATAGATAGATAGATAGAGAGAGAGCATAATTAGCCTAGATAGGCCCAAGCATGATATCAAGGATTTCATGGAATAAAGAAACAATCGACCAAGCAGCACCCTACTACAACAATGCCTTAAAAGCCGCTTAACATGAGAACCTCCAGTCAAACATGAGATTACCAAATATCTGGTCTTCTTTTTGACAACAAGTTTGTTTT
>JAUJPO010064302.1:0-12648 GCA_032270745.1 Tiaropsis multicirrata | reverse complement strand
TTATTTTACCAGTCTTTTAGGTTTTTAGAAGCTCTAACAGTCTAAGTCTGTAATTTGAACGTTATTTGAACTTTAAAAGCCGTTTTTCTCAAAACTTGTTTCCGGGGGTTTGCAAATGCTTAAGCGGGTTTTTCTCGGAAATGAGAAGAGCTATTTCCATGAAATTTTCAGGGATTGTTTCTTGTACCATTTGGCACAGAATGAGTGTTTTTTCACTCATCCTGGGCTTTTTCTGAATACCAATCACCATGCCAAAAATCTTTAGCTGAAATGATCTAGAAGTCAAGAAAAACCTGCATAAAGAAATTTATAGTGCATTACCCCCTGGTCAGTAATACCCCCGTCTTTATTATTTTTAGAATTTTGTTTTAATTTTTTGCATTGTTAATAGTTGTACTACCTTTGTGGAAAGTTTTATTAAGATAACTTAAATATTTCAAAAGTTATAACAAAAAAAGTTAAAAAATGACTTTTTCAATTTCTCAGGTAACCCAGAAAAGGGCGAAATAGCTCCAGGCCCTCTTTTTAGCGACTTTTCAGAAGCCACTAAAGTCTTTTGCAAAAAGACTGTCAGTAAAAATATCTTTCATGTAGAAACCAGGACATTATCACTTACTTAATTTTTGCTTCTTTCGTCCTATCCTGGTTTCTAAATATTAACAGTTTTTTACTGACTTTTACTCCGTTTTCGCAAAGAATTTTCTAAAATTTGCTACACTTACAGTACACCTAGCTTTTGTCAGAAGCTTGAAAAACCTACCCTCAAGGGGTTCGTTAGGTCACTTACCTTGAAGCTTGACGAATATCCCCCGGGTTCTGATAACGTCATAACTTCCCCGAGAAAGTCAAAGATTTATTGCGGGAACAACTAATATTTGCGGTTTTTGCGGTTTCTATTGTATTAAGACTATTGTTTTATAACAATAAAAAGCCTAAAGATCCGCAAAATTAAATTCCCGCAAAAAAGTTTTTTAACCTTAAGCAAGCCTTAAGGTATTTCATTATAATATTTCAGGACACTGGATGCACCTGCAATGTAAATGTAATGGATCTGGTCAACATGAACCACGCGCAACAACGCGAGCTGAACGACTTTAACACTCGAGAAAATGTTTTTGATTGTTTCTCTGGTAACTACGAAATTAAAACAGAGGAATATCGAATCCCGGCTACGCTTGTCGATGATGATTCCGTCGAAAGAAATCCCAAGTCTATAATCATATTTGAATATGATATTCCGCACAAGTGTTTTAAGTTTAAAGGAAACCAAGAAGCTAATACCATTTTCTTTGAGAAAATGTTTTGGACATGGAAAAGCTCTCAGTTCATTATTGTTAAATTTTCTGAAAGAAGTACGGAAGAATCACTCATGAATCGGGACAGAATCATTGAGTCCATTTTGCGACGAGGAGTTAGCTTCAAAGAGAAGCAATATAACATTGTGGGGTGCAGTAATTCGCAAGTCCGAAAGAAAGCTTTTGTTTTTATGCAACAAACAAGAGATAAATGCCACACTGAAATGAAGAACTTTATTCCCTCTCTTGAACGACTTGGGCACGAAAAAGGTACCGCAAAACGAGTGAAATATGCTGGACTTTTGTTTACCACATGTCGGTATATGTTAAAGTTACCTGCATCGTGCGAAATTTGGGAAGGTAAAAGTTGTACGTCAAAATCTTATGATTTTACAGATGGCTGCGGGACGATTTCAATAAAGCTTGCTAGAGAAATCATTCAGTTAAATGAACACTTACAGAAAGATTGGGGGAATGAGATACCATCAGTATGGCAAATACGTTATTATGGAAAGATTGAAAACAGTGGTTTCCATTTATGTAAAGGTAAAGCTACTCTTTTTGCCACGGAAAGTCACGTGATATACTTTTCAACCAATAAGATTTAATTATATTGCGAGGGAAAAAGAACACTATGATTTAACTCACTAAAAGATTGTGCTTACTAATTACACATAATTAATCTTTAGTAAGTGTTCTGTCCCCCCCCCCCCATTGTGACGTCATGCCGTGTCAAAGAACAGTTAACCCCGAACCCAGGACGATTGGTTCTCTTATAGGGTATGTCATCGCTTCTAAGGACTATCAGAATTATCTAAAAAAAGGGGAAAGCGACCCCGGGGTCCGAGGTTGTACACGGTAACGGCAAAAATAGGTACGTAGATGTGCCACTGGTCAGGGTACCTTTTTTGGCTTTCTTGAAAAAAACAAGGAAATTTCAAATTCCTTCTTCGTAGGGTTCCTTTTTTAATTTTGAAAAGAATATGAACATTTCAGGTAAATTTCAGGGTCACTTTTGCACGAAAATCGCCAAAATTTATACCCTACGTATAGGGTTCATTTTTCAAAATCTATTGATAAGGTCAGTGCCCCTCCCCCGGGTTATTGCCTGCTGGTGTTCTTTTTCATTTGTTATAGATTTATCTTTAGGAGTTCTCATTGTCGATTACAAAGACGAAGCTCGATCAGTCATTACTATGAGAAAATCCATGATGAAAGTTGAAGCTAATGAGCAGTATGGGTCTTTTTTTGGCATTGTTGAGACAAGCTTACATCCAAAATATGGCAAATTGAACAAACAGTTCATTGCATTAATGAGTCAGACCATGAAAGAGGAAGAGTTGACAGAAATACAAAGGAGCTATCTTACAACAGTATCCAGTTGCAGACACAACGCCTTAGAGGCATTCAAATGTTCAATACTGGTCCGTAGAATATCAAATTTCAAAAGCCTGTTTAAGAAATATGGATTCAAAGATGTTATCCCTTCAACTTACATAAACCTTGTCCAGCAGGCTGAAAGATGTCTCAAAAAATCATGGAAAAAAAGCAAAGGAGATATCAATGAGCGCATACAAATCCCATTAGCTTCATCTCGGCTTTTGTTCGGAGCTTCATTTCCAGAATATCTACATTCACACCTAAAAGACGATCAATGTGTTGTTTTAACTGAAAATGGATTCCACATTGGTCAAGTTATTATCAGTAGAAGTCCATCATATTCTCCTGGTGATATTCAGATTCTCCAAGCAGTTGAACCACCAGATGACTTTCCAAAGGAGATGAAGAATGTGATTTTGTTTTCAACACAAGGGGAACGACCAGTCGCTGATAGAATGAGTGGAGGTGATTTAGACGGTGATCTATACCTAGTTGTTTGGGACGAAAGACTTCTCCGATATGCAGATCTTGTAAAGAAAGAAATTCCAATCGACTACACAGCTCCATCAAATGTTAATCAATCTCAATCAGATTTGGACTGGATCACATATGTGGCACAGTGGGATAACTCTATTCTTGCTCAAATTGATGGCTGTTTCTATGAAGTTGCAGAGGAGTTTGGAGTCAAGTCTAAAGAATGTCGAGAGTTATGCCAAATCTTTTCAAGAGCAGTTGACAACGTACCAGATGATTTGAAAAGACTTAGAGAAATCTCATCCAGATGTTTTAAACAAAAGACTGAAAAACAAGCCTTTCAGAGAAGTGATTTGCCGATTTGGGAAAAAATGAACATTGACGGATTTCAGGTTTTGGAGGACTTAAGGGAGAATCAAAACCAGCACCCTTCGGTAGATGACTGGAAGGAATTCTATCATAGTCTGGTGTATGCGGAAAAAGAAGACATCATAGAGCTGTTTAGTTCACCAATAATCTTGGAGTGTCTCGGTGGAGGTAATGACCTGAATAAGTATCGAGAAGCTTGGATAAAGATCTTAAGACCAAAACCGAAGAAACACGATGTACTAAAAGTGATTGATTGTTCTTTTGACTGTCAAGATAAAGGATGTCCAAAAGAACATGGTAGCGACCCAAACTATTATAAAGTTCAATGGTTGAAAAGGTTGCACGAAGAAATCGGAGGATACGTAAAACCGTTTAAAGATGAACAAGAGGTGATTGAAAAACAGCTGAATCAAAACGAAATACTCAAGAAAAAGATGATCAAAATAGAAGAACATTTTGATGATGAATTCCAGCAGTATTTGAATTCTTTGCGACATCTTGAGCAAATTATTAATAGAAGGTCCTCACAGATTGAAAATCAGATTGACCAGTACCAAAAACGGTTTTCAGAATATAGGAGTTGGTTTTGTACTACCAGGAAAAAAGAACAGTTATCAAAAGAGATTGTTCAGATTAAAGGCATTTTGTTAGGACTATACAAAAATATCGTAATGGATCTAAACAAGACAGCAATGCTGTTTCAAGTACCAGAGATACTCTTCTCTTTTGAAGGTCCTTTCGACCATTGCGACATCTCAGAAAGGTTGATTTTAAAATGCAAGAAAAAGCTAGACGAGGTCAAACACTCCTGGCTAAAAGGAGATCCAAGAAAAAATCTACAACCAACTTCTATGGAAAATATCGACACACTACTGGCAGTCGAATATCAACATTTGGAAGAAGACATTCTACATTTAAAAGAGCTGGATCGAATCATGGGAGGAGAAAAAGTAAAGCTCCATTCAATTCAGGCACTTGAGCAACAAACAAAGGAAAAGGAGAAAGCTGAGATGTCAAGAGCAATTCAACTAGCCCTCATGCTGAATATGAGGGTTGAAGCTTTGCGTAATGAAACTGTATTAGTGGAACAGTTAAGGCAGAATAGGTTACGCATTGTTCACGAAAAGGAGGTCCAAAAAAGTAAACTATGTGAAATGGAACACAAAATCTCTATCATTACTAACAAATGTGAAGGACATCGGAGAAAAATAGATGAATTGAGAGGAAAGAAAGAAACAGTTTACAACAAAGAAAAACATGAGAGCTTAGTAAGAATTTATGAAGAAAACGTAAACAAAAATCAAATAGCTGGATTTGACTTAGCTTTAAGCTCACTGGAACACGAGATAGAAGTTTATTTCAATCTTGATGAAGTGAAATGCAATGATCGAATTTCAATTACCAAGTGGCTGAACCTATCATTCCGACGTGAGGCCATAAGGTGCCGACGTGACCAAACTGAACATAGTTTTCCCGTATTCAAAAAGCGCTACGAGATATTAACATGCTTACAACAACACGATGCAGTTATTGTTGTGGCAGATACCGGCAGTGGAAAGAGTACCCAAGTTCCACAATATTTGGCAGATGATCTTCACCACGTGTTAAACCTTGGTAACAGCTTTCCAAAGGTGGCGTGCACCCAGCCACGGCGTGTTGCGTGTATGAGAATTGCTAAACGAGTTTCAAAAGAATATGCTGGAGCTGTCCCTATCCCTACTGCAACACTAATCAACGGTCCAATCAATATTGACGACAGCGGTGACAGACGGGTGGCAGCCTACCCATTGTATGCAAAACTATCTAAAGAAGAACAAGAGCGTGCTTTAGACACAGAAGATCGAGTTGGTTCCGATCAGAGTTTGAGCCATAGAAATTCATCAATTCAGAAGCTAAAGAGCTTACAAAATGCAGAAGATTTGGAATTAAGAGGAACCCGGGGAGAAATTGGAGGATGGATTGGTTTTCAGATCGGCTCAACAGGAAAATCTTTGGAAGAAGCTAAAGAATGCAAAAAAATTAGCAAAAACACCAGACTTCAATTCGTCACTGAAGGTTTATTGTTGCACAAATTAAAAGAATCTGTGGATACAAAGTTTAGCTGTATTATCATTGATGAAGCTCACGAGAGAGGAAAGGATGTTGATCTATTGTTGGCACACCTTTGTGACATTATTAAAACATCTAAAAAAACAGCTTACAAAGGTTAGTATACCTATTCTTTCTTTCACTCGCTCCTCTTGTGGTAATATTCAGCAAAAAAGATCAAAATAGAAACTAGTCTAAAACCCGGACCCTTATTCGGACCACTTACAATGAAGTGCAAAATTTGCCGAAAAACAGACCCTTACACTGCATTTTCGACCACCCCCCCCCCTAAGTTTTGGCAAAGAATTTCAAAATAATCTTAAAATTCCTACCCTTACAGTGCACCTGGCTTTTCTCAGAACCTTGAAAAACCTACCTGCACATACAGACCATACAGTACATCGGACCATATGAGTGCCCCCCCCCCCCCGGGTCTAAAATTCAGTAAAACAAAGCCATCCCTCATTATTCTCATTGAGACCAGTTATTGGAAGTTATTGGTGGGTTTTTGGTTCTTCATTAATATTTTTTGCATCGATTTATTCGGAAAGATTTGATTCTTTCACTCTTAACCCTATTCGTATAGGCTTTTTGTTTGTTGTGTCATTCTTTCCATGGAATACACAGAAAATCAACAATATAAATATTTCCCAAATTGATTTTTCCGTGCTTCGCGGATAATTCAATTTCGCGAATTGCTCCTAAATTCTAGAAAATAGATTCCGTAAAAATTTATTTCCTTAATAATATAGTATTTTTTTCATTCCAGGCGAAAACTTGAAGGTGGTGATTATGTCTGCATCAATCAACGCTGTGGCGTTTTCAAGATATTTCAACCATTGTCCCATTGTCGAATGTGACGGTAGAATGCATGTTGTAGAAGTCGAGTATCTACAGCCACCACCACTAAGTAACAAGGGCGCTGTATGGGGCGGCGAAACCAAAACTGGTGACTCGTTAGATTCTGATTATGACAGTTCTTGGGAAAGCGACGATGAAGTGGATTGGAGGCAGAAAAAAATGAAGGAAGAAAGAATTGTGAAAGGGAGAAGAAAAGAAATGGATTGTCTTCTTCAACATGTTGTCAACATCATTTTCGAACGTATATTGCGCACCAAAAGAGTGGAAAGCAATGTGCCAGTTGGAGGAGATTCTTCCAACGGGGATATATTAGTGTTTCTTCCAGGTCAAAATGAAATCTCCAACTGTGTTGATATGATTAATAAGCGAGCACAATATGAAGTAATGGATAATCGAGACGGGCAGAGATTTCAAACAACCAAAGTCGTGTGCTGCACAAACATAGCGGAAACCTCCTTAACCATACCGGGTGTTACATTTGTTTTAGATACCGGTAAAGCCAAGAAAATGCGATATGATAATAAATTAAGAGTGCGGTCTTCTCTAAAGTTAACTGATATTTCTCAAGCATCCGCTAAGCAGAGAGCAGGAAGGGCCGGCCGAGTGCAACCTGGAAAATGTTATCGTTTGTATAGCAAAGATCACCATGATGCTACTATGGCATATTTTGATGCCCCAGAAATGAAATACATGGCCATTGATGAGTTGTACTTGTATGCCATGAATGTCTCCAAAGGATTAGATAATATTTGTCTTATGGAGGATGCACGCCCAGATGCACTTTCCATTCAATATGCGAAAATACGGTTGTTGAACTTGGAATATCTTGAGTACAAAGACGAGCAGGCAAACAGCCAGGTTGTGGATTTGAAGATTTCTGCCGAAGGAAAATTTGCTTTGTTTATAACCGGTCAAGTGTCTTTGGAAGGAGCAAGGATGATTCTTTCTTCTAAGAGGTACGGCTTGGTATGTGAGACGATTGAGTTGGCAGTTCTTCTTCAACAACATTTTTATACCAACAAAGAGACAAATACTGAACGAGATAAATACACTAACGACCTGGGAGATCATTTAACCATGCTAAATTTGTATAAACATTTTGAAGAAAGGATGAAAGTATCTCAAACAGTAGCTGAAAACTGGTGCCACAATTTGGATTTGAGCTATGAGCGTTTGAAACAAATGACAAAGTTGTTTGATGGTGTTTACAAATCCATCAAATTGAACGATATGTGTGGTATTGGATCACTAGTGAGAGAAGGAGAAAGGAAAGCCAGAAGCCTGAAACAGAGATATGAAGGTACAAATGACCTTCGTTATGATTTAGTGGAGAATGCAGAAGCATTGTTGAAAATAGTCATTGCTGGATATTTTCAAAACATTTGTGTATGCAATGACCCTTGCTTTGTTGATGCAGGGTATTCCCTGATAACACCCTCAAACTATGGACAAGATGAAGCAAACAACCCCGAAAGTATCAACTTGTTAAAGGTGAAACTTAAAAAAAGTTCCTGTCTTAAAACCACTGGTGATATTTTCCAGAACACCGCTATGATCTTTCATACGCTAAACGAACCAGTAGAGAGACAAGTTTTGATGAACACATCGAGCCGTATCAAACCTGAATGGATCAAAGAAGCTGCTAGTAGCAGATGGCAGAATAGTATCAATTTCAAAATTGACGAGAATGGTAAAATTCAAAGCTTTGTGAAATGTCGATCGCGTAAAGACATTGGAAGTAGCATTTTGCGGAAAATGAAAAGTGAAAAAGTACAAATCGTTGTTGATGGAAAAACGAAAGAAGTGACAAAATTGAAACACATCATGCAAACCAGCAACGTAGCAATGAAGAATTCTTTCGATAGTTCTGAAATCAAAGTATACGGGTCAACAAAAGAGATTGAACAAGCATGGTGGGAAATTGATGCAATGTTTAGTCGCTATTACCGTGATATGTACAGCTCTGATCATATTCGATGTTACCCGAAAAGCGAGGGTCGCGACAAAATCTGTGAAATAAAGACTGGTATTGTTATAACAGATGAGCCAGAGCTGCCCCGCCCTGCATTTACACAGAACTTTAATGAGTGGCATGCTAAGCGTCTAGTGTTGAATGATAAAGAACAGGCCATAGAGGTAAAGCAAATAAACAACATGTTATCAATGCTGAAAGAGGAGCTGCCAGACGCTTTGAAAATGTTATACAAAGAACCAAAGATTATCTGCAACACAGGTTCTCTTGTCAAAATCGAATTCAAAAATACAGATTTAGCAAAAGAATACGAAAAGTTGTTGAATTTGAACATTCCGAATAATACTGGTCACGAAGTAAAGAAAAGGACACAGTTGTATTTTAATCAGGACACCAGAGCCTTTTTGGACAAAGAGCTTGAGCTACGTGTTAAGAATACCGATTTATATCCATCATTATCACGACTGATTGAATCGTATCCAGAAATAGAGCTCACCGTTGGTCGAAAGAAAGATGTTTTCCGACTCAAGAAAGACAAATTGAATTACAAGGGAGGAAATGTTCAAAACAAACTAGACCAATTTATAGAAACACTGAAAAGTCATAAAGTAAGTAAAAAGCTATCCTCGATTGACTTTTAAGTCTCTTAGTAACTGTAAACTGTTTTATGGTCCTTATTACGTAAAAATTGGATGATGTATTGAAAAAAATTAATTTAGCAGATTTTGACCCAAGCCAAAACCCATTCCACCAAACTGCTTTTTTTGTGTCAAAATTTCTTCTCTTGACCCTTGTGGTACAGATCCCGTATATTTATGGGATCATGGGGCGTAGAAACAGAACCACCCAGTTGACAGGTCCTATTTTTTTCTTACTTCAGATATTCGGGAGTGAGCTCATCGTTTTGGCGGACCAACCATGTGACGAGAGAGCATTCATTTATTGGAAGACCAAGCAAATGGTGAAACAAGAAATCTTCCAAGAAACAGACTTTGTTATTGTCGAATATCAAAAGTATCCTTTGATAAAGTTTGAGATTTTTGGTGAATATGACAGTCGCACCAAAATTGCTGACAAGTTACGTCAAAAAATCAAATCATTGGGAGAGATGTTGAAAGGTGATGGATCAAGTACCAAAGTTTACAATGAGTGCATCTCAATACACAGTGTAAAGTCTCTTGGGTTGGTGCGTCATGAAATACAAGCGATATGTGACCAAAATCCAGATGTTCAAATTAGATTAAAGCACGGTGGACGAACCGGAAATAAGGAACTTCCGTTTGTTCACATAATTTGTGAGGACGAAAATAAAAGGAAGCAGGCAAGAGACGTAATTGAAGAGCTGTTACTGGATGGATTGCAACAAGCCAAAGTCGATTCTAACAAGCATCATTGTTGCCAGTGTTACAAAGAAGTCACCTTACCCAAAACTTCAAACCAAAAGATGAAGGAGAGAGAAGAAGCGAAGCAAGTGGCACGCGATCAGGCTGGACCAATCAGAAATGAGAGGAAGGTTCGAATACACCAACAAGCTGAGAATGAAGGAAGGCAACTTTTGTTGTGCGGTTGTACTGTGTGTAAAAGGTGTTTGGAATTGTATATTAACGATTGCTTAGATGTCCAAAGAGGTATAGTATTGTTATTTGATTTTGGTCAAAACTTTTAAGTTAACTGGAACGATTAAAAAGAGACCATTATTCAATTCATATGTTCCTTTTTGCCCCTCCCGGCACGAGGGGGCCTCTATAGATTCATAAACACGGTGGCCGGCTGGGGAAACTTATCGAGAATGATCTAAAAAAAATATTTAGAAAGACAACGGATCAGCCTTACTATACCTGAATTAGATCTTGTTTCTTTGTGAACAATGGGTGCTAGTTAGTTCTTATCTCGTTTGTTGTTTTTTGTTTAAAATGCCATGGATGCATTGCTTTTCTTTACCTTGAAAAATAATTTATGTTTTATGAAGTTATTTCTCCTTTCATGAATCTGATAAATATTAATCTTAATGCAGGGGGGGGCACTTTTAAGCGTCAGTTAGTTATTACCATTGATTAGCGAGGATAAGTACCCGAACTGGTCTTTATATAGCGGATGCTCCAAATAGCGCACATTCCTACAGTCCAGTACGGTAGAATACGGTATAAATATCTGCTTTGTTGTGTAACAAAAAATTTTTTCGAGGACACTCAAAACGTCTTTTTTTTTTGAATTTTAGATAAAAAGATACATCAAGAGATTAGTTGTCCTCAATGCAAAGGTGTTATGATGGTGAAAGATCTAGGGATAATCTCGTCTAAAGGACAAGAAAATATTTGCGAGAAAATATTGATAAACTACCTACAAAGCCGTGTTAAAGCTGGCAAAGAGAGACTAGATGTGTGCGCGGGATGCAGAGCTATCTATGTTTTTGGTGTTGACGACAAAGGAATTTATCGCTGTCGAAATGGTAAATGTCGATTTTTGTCGTGTAGTGTTTGTAAAAAACACGTGATGAGTAACAACAAACTAGATTTCGAGCAACATCGAATATGTTGGAGATAACTCCTCTACTTTTATATTCATTATATCCTCGAGTTCTTTTTTGTATTTTGTTGTTAATATTTAGTATTTCATTAACCCTTTCCGTGCCAAGGCTTTTTTGGGGTACTTTTTTGTTAAAAAGAGCTAGGCAAAACTTGAAACTTCTTCATCTTCTGAACCAGAAAGAATTAGAGGTTGGTTTATAGCTCGTTGGATAGCTCAGAGTCTCCTCTTTCATTTAAGACACCCTTCGGGGCCGCCCGTTTTAGAAAAAGCGGCCTGGGCGGCAGGCGCACCTGACTTATGCCGAGGGCAAACTACCCAGTGATGCGGCTTCAAATCAATCATTTTTCAATTCTATTAGCTAGAGGACAGAGTCTAGTGTAACTGAATAATGTTTCTTGTAATTTCGATCACTGACAGTCTTTTTGCAACAGACTTTGCTGTGTAAATATCCCCATGACTTAGATATTGTTTTGTATTTTATATCTTTTGATTCAATATGAACAATATGAATTCGACAGCTTCCCTAAAAAAAACAGAAATGTTTTGGTGTTTAACGGACGATTTGTCTGATGGCGTGTAAAGTTTCTTTTCTAGCGTGATGACACGATTTCGGATTTTTCTTGGCGTGATTGCGTGTGATTGGAAGTTTGAATGTAATCGATACTTGTCAAAATATTGGAGCATTCCCAATTATCGCCGAAATTGCGTGATGAAGCCTCGAATTTAATGTGATCACGTCATTGCTAGGGGTCTCTTTAACTGACTTTTTGAAAAGTTGAAGAATCTTTTTGTAACCCACCTTAGGGTAACAAATTTTGGCGGGGATAAATTTCGGTGGAATTGTCGGTTATGCCCAAAATCCGCTAAAATCCGCCCGGATACAGAGGTAGGCTATAACTGATTAAGGAGAGTTCATTAATTATCATTTTACTATCCTGCTTTATGGAAAGTTACTACTCTCGTGAATACAATAATACCTACCTCCTGTATCCGACCCTGCCGAAATTAACGTTTTCCATCATCCGCCAAATTAAATTCCCGCCAAATCTAAATTTTTCTTTGCCTTCCGCCAAACTAATGTGTTCCAGCCAAATCCGCTATTATCCCGCCAAAGTTTTTCCAGCCAAAATTTGTTACCCTAAGGTATTCTTTGACTCTCGGCCGGATTGTCTGTAAAGGGGATCTATATAGTTAGTGCAATGTGTAGTTGATAGTACAGACAGGCTTTGAGAATAACCTCCTTCCTTGCAATAAAAAATGATATAATTCTTTTGAGCGTTTTTTCGAAAATCATAAAAAGATTTGCGTCAAAATTGGCCAAAAAAAGGTCATAAATAAACTTCTATGGATTTATTCTGAAATTCTATCTGTTAAAATGATTGTCCACTAAACAAACCTTGAAAGTCAAGTCAAAAGCTTGAACGACACCAAAGTTATTTTGTGCAGAGTTTCAAAAATATTTTAATTGAGAAAATCACATTAAAGGATTTTTCATTTTTCTTTTTTAAAAATTTCTTGTTAAAAGAAATTTTTCTTAAAACGATGCGCTTTCTTCCACTTTTTCATCTTATTCATTTTTTCTCCAGTGCTCGGTTTTTTCCGACCACCACCACCCATTTACGCCATAGACTGTATCAAACTGTGTCTTGTATTTCGAATGAATATCGGCCGAGCGAGTTA
>JAUJPO010064291.1:0-12648 GCA_032270745.1 Tiaropsis multicirrata | reverse complement strand
TTTTTTTTGAAATATTTTCAAATTTTGTTTTTTAGACACTGCATAATTAATTAATTTACACAATTTCCAGGTGAAGAACCAATTATTGTAAATTTGGAGATACTGAGAAATATATCGTTATTATTATTATTATTCTTATTAAGAGAATTGTATTTATCTAACTGCTGTTTATATGATTTCAAATACGAAGCTAAAAACAGTTTTTCATGCTGCGGAGACGCTTTTACAAGGTATGACAATCTACAAAAGCCGATGTATTTGATCTGCAAATACAACAACTACTTTTCACTGCTCTGTCTATTTATTAATTTTATCAAAATGTTAAACAAATGTATTTTCCAAGAAAAAACAGGCACGCATAAGTAGATATTTTAACTGGCTGGTAGTGTATCGCGTTTTGAAAAGGACATAAATAAAATGTTTACCTCCAGTGCTGTCCACACTACGTCTTTTTCTCTTCTTACTAGTAAATTCACTGCCACATGTAATTGCACCCTTAATTTCATCTATACGTAAGCGAGCACATAGGATGATCTCTTTTTTGGCAACTTTTTCGGTAAGTTCGGAACGAGACAAAGATGCTGGTACGAAGTTTGGTTTGGAGCCAAAAGAGGTATCGATAAGGTACACTTCCACGAAACTGATGGTAAAAAAACGAATTATATATTTATTTTTATTATTTAGACATTTTTAGGATAGGATAGCCTCTTCAGTTCTAGTGAACTGTTATCAATGAGGAGCCTGCCTTCCTTGCGAAACATCTACAAAAGAGCCTGTGGAATTAGAAGTAATTATCAGTAGATACCCCTAAAAAACACACACCCCTTAAAAACTACAAAGTCACAATTTTGGTTGTGAAGAATCACATGAACTTAAGCTGATGTTGAATATTATTTTGGAAGATCATATAGTTACCTCAACAAACAAAATTTAAATAGTGTTGCTATCACGTTCAGAAAAAAATATTACAGGCGCTTGAATATTGAAAACATTTGAAATTTCCGAACCAAAAAATTCAGGTTTTTTTTGCCCTGAAAGTATGCCAACTTAAACTCAAGTTTGCAAATGATATCTTTTGATGAAAATAAAGTCATTTCTGATGACATTTCAAGTCCGAAAAATTTCTTAGCAGTATTGAGTTTGTGGTTTTTAAGGAAAACATGAAACATGAATATATGAAATTCAAAACTGAAAGAATTTTTCTTTTAATCATTTTCGACCTACATAAAGGCTTATCAGTCTATACCACTACTTTTTAACACTATTGTAATTTGGTACTCTCCACTTTTTCCCTCTTTAAAGTTATAACTTCATGTTGACCATCAATCATGTCAATATCTGAGAGATGGTCAGGAGTATCTTCCGCTACTTTTGTCAAGCAAACTTTTGGTTTTAAACTTTCTATTTCAATAGCGTGAACTTTATATCATTTACCACCATATTATCATCATGTAAAAATCTTTTTTACAGCTTGCTTAAATATATTCGATTAGCAGTCGGCTGAAACTTATCCTGTTGCAAGTTCAAACCATATCTTATAATACCAACTCTTTTAGCTGCATTTTCGATCCTTTCAGATGATGCCTATTTATTCCACATTTGAGCAAAATTGTTGTCGTAAATAATTTTCGGTTAATGGACTGAAAGGGTGCGAAAAGATCATCTTGTTTAATATTGTACTCTCTAATATTAGAGTTCTTTCTGCCTCTTCTGTCTTAGAGTTTGGTTTTCCACAGACAGAAACTCTATTTTAGACTTTCAGTTCAAACATAGGGCGCACCATATTTCATTACATATTTCTATCTAACTAAAATCCACGTTGAATACAATTTTGAGCATGAATCTATTTTAACAACAACCAAGTTCAATCAAAGTATGGTTTTTTACAACATGATGTGCCAAATTTTTCAGAACATGCATTAAAATAAATAGATAATGGCCATAGCCGACTGAAAGACCGTTGAAGATTGTAGTTTTTAAGGTAAGGTAAACAGTGTGTTTTAAGGGGTCTTTTGGGTTAAATATGCTCTTCCCTATAACATTAGCTAGAAAAACTTTTATTCAAATAATACAAGCTAAAATAAAAATGTATGCAAAATTTCAGGATATTTCAACAATTGACTTATAATGGACCGAAAACCACTTTGTGGCTTTTAAAATGCTGTTATTCATTTTGTCGTAAAATTGTACTAAATGATTATCTATAAAAACTATTGCCCGGGAAGAAAACTATATTAGGTAGACTCTCAGGGCAGAAAGTTTCTCAGCTCTTCAGAAAGTCTGAGTATGGACATCTCTATTTTTGTAGTTTCAAAGGGGTATCTACTGGTACGAGGAATTTTCACCACTGAAGGCCTCATAGGGAATCAAACTCGAGGCCCTTTGATCTACAACCACTCGGCCACGGATCTACAATAATAGGGTCAAGATAAAGAAATCGAGCTAAGTTTGACGCTTTGATACATTTCACTAGGCACAGTCAACAAAGTAGACAGCAGACAAAATATTTGGACGTTGAAACAGTATTGTTTCCCTGCTGGTGGAATTCTACATTGTACTAAACACTAAACCTATCTGAGCCCTAATATGATTTCAAAAGAAAATATTATTAAAATATACATACAGAACGATGATGGAATTATTTCCTTCTTTTTGGAATGGTTCAACGAAAGCTACTGCAAGTCTAAGTTTAACAGTTCCTGGTTTGTCAATTGGGGCCGGTTCAGCTTTATTTTCTGGTGTGTTAATTTGGAAATTACCTAACAACGAATAACAAAATATACAATAAACTCAAATCTTTCTCTTTATCTATTTCGAAAAAAATTCATCTCCATCCATTTCATAAGAGTTTTTCTTGCCCCTTTTCAATTGAAAAAAATAGATAAGCCAGGAATGGAGCACTTTTTTGAAGAAGTTTTTCTATTGTTCTAAACAATGAGCGAGCAGTAAAATGACAACAAGGGCATCCCACAAAAATAAAAAATGCTTTGATTGGGGAATTAGGACTCTTAGTAGGTGTTAGTAGGAAAATTATACCCTGATATTCTTTTCCGATTTTTGGTTTTGGAACACACTGCGTGGCTGGATCAGTGACCTCGGTATCACCTTTGAAAACTACAACAATAAAAGCCAATGTTTTGCTCGGATCTGAAGGATGGACTTCACCGCGAATAGACAAGCCAAAATAGTCGTACAATGGACATTGTAAGATTTTGTAATTCAACGAGGCTTCGTCACTTTTCCTGTTTTTCAATGAATAATATGACTGTTAGAAATGGACAATGCAAAATCTTATATTGTATTCAATGATAATGACAAGGAAGTGAGAGAATTTTAATCTTAAAAAAAGCAAAAGTAATACAATGATAGTTCTACAATTGTAATTAATAATACTCAATTTAAATACACCATTTTTGAGTCATTTAACTTACCAAGATTGAATAGCTAGCTTTGCAACCTCAGTCCTGAAAATAAATGAATATATTATAATTTGTTGCCAAGAAAAAAAAGAATTTCTTCACAAAGAAAGTTACGAGGTAGGCTTTTGTACAATTTTTCTCTTCGAATATATAAGATGAGTTCATCAAAATTCCAAATAAACTAAAGGTGGGTTCTTGACAAATGTGCTTTACCAAAAGACCTAGTTGTCAAGAAAAGTCTTTAGGTATGTGTGATTAAAATGTTCTCTATATAGTGATACGAGATTTAATACGAGAAGAATTTAAATCGTTAGATCATTTCTGTTGGAAAGAAAAATATGATGACTTTTTGCTGTAATGAAGATTTGTTTTTGGAAACTTACCACGATATGGCAGAAACAGCAACGTTGTTTAATTCAGTATAATAATTCAAAACGTTCGGGTTGGAAGATACACTAACAGTAACATTTGTCTTAATTTTTTGTGAATAGCCGTCCATTTCACTGTCAGCCAACTCATCTAATTCTTTTTCGGAATCTACTTTAGACTTAGTCTTAAATCGTTCCGCTTTTAGTGCATCTCTGGCTGTATCT
The DNA here is from genome assembly GCA_032270745.1 of Tiaropsis multicirrata. NCBI lineage: Eukaryota > Metazoa > Cnidaria > Hydrozoa > Leptothecata > Tiaropsidae > Tiaropsis > Tiaropsis multicirrata. Next base: position 8,636 of record JAUJPO010064291.1, on the reverse strand, counting down.
GTAAATGTAGAGAGAACAGTAGAAAATGATGAAAATATTATCTTAAAAATATTCATTTGTTATGGTTTATAAAACGTCTAAATTATTATATCACAGAAATACAAAATTACACTTCATTGGGATTTCATTAGCCTGTACCCTAGAGGGATTTGGTTTGTTACAGTCAGTATCCCGGTCTGGAAGTCTTTTATTATAGTTGTCTTTTATTTACATTTTGAATTCACATTAATTTGTTTTGTTTACTTTTTGATAAAAAGTAAACCAACCCCAAAGAGAAAATATTAGTAACGTGATCAATAAGTGAGCAAAGTGACATTTTAACTATTGTTTGAAACAAACAAAAAGTAAACAAAAAGTTTTATCATTGACAGAATGTTTTACTGACTATGATTATGTTAAAAAACATTTTGTGTGCACAGGGATAAAAGTTAAATGTGACTAAAAAATCACACTTCGTAAATAAAGAAACACTTCTTGGGGGCTGACCAACGTAAATGAGTCGTTCAAACTAAACATTAAACACGGTAAGATTTCTTTCAAAATGTAAAAATCGGCTCGCTGCGGAACACAAACAACGCGTTGTTACGTTGTTGCGTTGTTACGTTCTTTTACTTCACTTGGAATCGTCGAGATAAAATTATATCGCTTTTTGATGCATTCTTATGCCCTTCTGGTAGATACAGAAAAATTGACATAAGTTATGAGGGCAAAAGCAACACTATCCTTCAAAAGAGTACCTTCTGTACCCATCACTCGGCCGAAAAATGAAATACATTTGGGTTATCCAACAAAAACATTACCTATATTAGTGTATGGGGGAAAAATATCTATGAATATAGTTGTCGTTGTTGGGCCTGTTGTTGTAGTAGGTCCAGTTGTCGTTGATCCAACTGTTGTATTAGCAGCAGGTGTTGTTGCTGTTGTGTTAGCAGCAGGCGTTGTTGCTGTTGCAGCAGGTGTTGTTGCATTAGCAGCAGGTGTTGTTGCAGTTGTGTTGGCAGCAGGTGTTGTTGCATTAGCAGCAGGTGTTGTTGCGGTTGTGTTAGCAGCAGGCGTTGTTGCATTAGCAACAGGGGTTGTTGCGGTTGTGTTAGCAGCAGGCGTTGTTGCATTAGCAGCAGGTGTTGTTGCGGTTGTGTTAGCAGCAGGCGTTGTTGCATTAGCAGCAGGTGTTGTTGCAGTTGTGTTAGCAGCAGGCGTTGTTGCATTAGCAGCAGTTGTTGTTGCGGTTGTGTTAGCAGCAGGCGTTGTTGCATTAGCAGCAGGTGTTGTTGCGGTTGTGTTAGCAGCAGGTGTTGTTGCAGTTGTGTTGGCAGCAGGTGTTGTTGCATTAGCAGCAGGTGTTGTTACGGTTGTGTTAGCAGCAGGTGTTGTTGCATTAGCAGCAGGTGTTGTTGCGGTTGTGTTAGCAGCAGGTGTTGTTGCGGTTGTGTTAGCAGCAGGCGTTGTTGCATTAGCAGCAGGTGTTGTTGCATTAGTAGCAGGTGTTGTTGATGTTGTGTTAGCAGCAGGTGTTGTTGTGGTTGCAGCAGGCGTTGTGGGAGCAGTTGCGTTTAATGCTCCTGAGTAGGGTGTTATAGTTGATTCTCCTTGTGGAGTTACAGCAACACCAACAGCAAAATATGTTCCACTTTCTAAACTTTCCTGATTTTGCTCTAATAAATAAAATAAAACAGTGGATACAAATGTGAGAAGATTTTGATCATCCAAAACTTAGCATTCATTTCCCCGTAATATTCATATTTTCTAAACTTTCTTCCGATCGGCTTAACTGTTTTACGGTTTGTTTTCCCATAATCATTTGTTTCATAGGAAAAGAGTTATGTCAAAGTTTTAATGGATAATTTGTTAACTACAGTACAGTTCTTGTGTAACTTTATGAAGACTGTAATAAGCAAGTTATATTTGTATATATAGTTATGTTTTTCTGGACTTTTGTTGGAAGATATCATGACCAAAGTGTTACTGCAATTTGATAAAATGTATTATATTTTCTGTTTAACTTTTATAATCCTTTTTTATTACTATTGCAGTGTGGTGTGGGAATTTTATAGGTTACTTTGTCAGCTTGAACGACCTTCTTCAGGTTCCACTTTTGTCTTCTTTTTTTATATGTTTGTTTCATATATTTCATACGATTCAAGAAATAATGAGCATATTTCAAAATTGCCACCTTAAGCTGTTAATATAATTTTCTTTATAAGGGAATTCCTGGTACATTTTAAAACCATTAGATTATCCAGTGGCGGATACAGAAGGTTCTCAAATATTTTGACGGAGGAGAGTGTTGCTTTCGCTCATATCCTTAAATGGAAGTCAACGCTCTCCGTCAAAACTTTTGAAAACCTTCTGTATCTGCCTCTGCTATCAATTTTCCTACCTCCAGTCGAGTCAAGAGATCGTCTTTTTCTTTGTGCGGCTAATTGGCTCCCTCCTACCGTGATGGGTCCAATGGGACTACCAGGGTAAACAACTTGTCTAACACCGACAAGGATTTCACCACTGTTCACTTTCTCTTTGATAGCTGTTCGATTTAAACTTCCAAATTGAAAGGATGGCTTTTCACTAGAGTTAGCCACTTTTATGATGTAAACTTCAATAAACCTAGTTAAAGATAAAGAGTATAGAAAATTGTTATTCCTTCAAGCAAGTCTAGAGTCAGCATTCACTTTCATTCACAGACTGAGCTGTTACCATTGTAATTTGTCATATACAATTTAAATTCGGAATATTTTCTTCTTTGACGAAGGGTCTGTTTGAAAAATGGTCAATCCGTCCGGACACTCAAAAAGATAAAACAATTAATGTGTAGAAACCAGGATGACACCAAAGAAACAAAAAGTAAATAAGTAATAATGTCCTGGTTTCTACATAGAGCAATTTTTACTTTTTAGTGTCGAGCTGAAGCGACTATCTTGCAAACAAACCCAGAAAAATAATTTAGTTTTCTCTTTTGTTAGTAATTGGAAGGAAACAACTTACTGCAAAAGAATGTCTCCATCTTCGTAAGGTTTTGCGAATGCTGGAGGAAGAGAGACTTCCAAGTAGCCTGCTGGTGGATTAACAGATCCAGTAGGTCTGTTTTCCAAAATGTCATTTAATTCATAACCACCTAAATAAAACAAAAGAAAATTAACTTTTTATCATTTTATTAATTGTAAAAATCCTAAAACTTTAAAACAATTTATCTGTAGTAATGAAAGTTTCGTGGTATACAACCAAACCTAACCAAATACATTGTAAGGGTTTTAATGAAAAAAAAGGGAATGCGACGCAATGTAATGTACTGTGGGTGTATGTGTGTAAAGTCTGTTTGAAGTCTTTTCGTCCTGTTTTCATTTTTAAAATGTTTATTGTTGACTAAAACACGAATAACGAATTTTAGACTATAAATGTACCTATTAACAATTGTCCTTTTTCTGGAGCAGGTGTGCATTGGGTTGCTGGATCAGTGACAGATGTATTAGATGAAAAGATCATAATAACAACAGCTACGGCTTTTGAACCGTCTACTGGATGAGTAAATCCGACAGTTGAAATCCCAAAGGAATCATACAATGGACATTGAAGAATCTTGTAATCCAAAGATGTTTTGTTGCTATTCCTATAGAAATAAAAATACAAAAACATGTATAAAAATGATTCAAAATATTCTTTCCCTGGCAATATACAAACAATGTCCTAGCTGTTCCGAGATGAAATATCCTTCTGTTTGGCCAATAGGTATAGGGTGAGGTAATGTGTTTTTTTATTTACGTTATCACGATTGTTGTTAAGAATAAAAAACATGTCGAATTTTCATGATATTAAGTCCATTTTGCAATCTGGCAATTGTAAATTAGATTTTTCTTGAATGAGACTAATAGTGTATTGTTCCGTGAAAGTAAAAATGTCAACGTTACCTCTATGATAATGTTATTTAAGAAAGTAGAGGAAAAATCTTTCTTCTTCATACTCTGAGTTTTATCGATCTTCAGTGAAAGATTTCATGGCTCAGCGCCGTGAAACTCTGAGTTTGAAGACAAACGATTTTGCTATTTACTTTCTTAAATATATTAGGTCTATCCAAAATATGATATTTAGCACTTTAGGTCAAGGAGACCCAAAGGTATCATATATAACGTAATATATATGTATTACTTACCAGTAAGCGCTAGCGTCTGCAATCACAGTGGTCCTAAATGAATGAAAAATAGTTGAGAGAAAATAAAAAAATAAGTTTTAAGTTTAGTGAAAAGGTTATTCTTATAGAAAAGTATACGACGAGGAAACATCCTATATCGATAGTTATTCAGTCGAGCTTTGATGATATTTGACGATGTAGTATACCCAAAATAGACCCACACGAAGTTGAATCGACATTACCTTATAACTTGTTTAACGACAGTTGAAGATTTAAGCCAGACTAAAAAGCTGCCAGTCCATGCCGTTTTTTTTTTAAATAACTTGTGAGTGATCTTTCATAAACGTGATACCTTAGAGTTAGATATTATGGCGGGAACTTAATTTGGCGGATGGCAAAAAGTATTTAATTTAGCGGGAATTTAATTTGGCGGAAGCTGAAATTTCTAACCTTTAAATGGCGTAAAACCAGCAAAAAACCATAAACGGTGCATATATTAAAAAAAAAAATCAATTTGGTGGAAATTTAATTTGGCGGATGGACGAAAAAAAATTTAAATTTGGCGGATGATGGAAAGTTAATTTTGGCGGGAATTTGCTTTGGTGGATTTGGCGGATTTTGAGCAAAACCGCCAAAATTTCTTCCCACCAAAATTTGTTACCCTAAGGTACTCATTTTCAGGCATTTTGAACCGATGCTCGAAGTTACGCAAATTATGATAGTTGCAAAAATTTGTAGCTTTAAAAGCACAAGAGAGAAGAGACCTGTGCTCAATTTACTTCAGATCAATGACGTTGCTATTCCTTACCAATCAATGTCAGCTTCTGCAGTACCTTCCAAAATGACATCATATTCTAACTTGTTAGGATCAGAAGATTCTAAAGCAGAAGACACAATTCCACTGACCATTGGTGAGGAAGAAGTGCTATATTTAGCTATAAGTTCTTGCTTTTTTGCATCTGCAGCTTGTGTTGCAGCAGCCGCGGCATTTGCATTAGGTTTCAAAGGTCGACTACCAGTTTGTGAACGAGCATTATTACCAGCAGTAGCTCCAGCCTCTATTTAAAGAAAGATAATTATAGTTATTAATCTAATGATCATGTACTATGTATTATATTCTGCACTAATACGAATTTAAAAGGACTTAAAATAAGTTGAAAAAAAAATCTCAAAATGCACGGAGAGTAAATAATGAATGGGAAAATCGATTACTTAAAACGTTTTCAAGGAGTAAGTTTTAGTTTTAAACGAATTTTGAATTACGTGTAGAAGTCAAATTCTTTTCTTCAAAAGGATTTGCAGTCGTGGTAGTTGGACCAGGCGTTGTCGTGGTAGTTGGACCAGGCGTCGAAGTTGTTGGAGCAGCTGTTGAAGTTGTTGCATTAGCAGCAGGTGTTGTTGCTGTTGCGTTAGCAGCAGGTGTTGTTGCGGTTGTGTTAGCAGCAGGTGTTGTTGCGGTTGTGTTAGCAGCAGGTGTTGTTGCAGTTGTGTTGGCAGCAGGTGTTGTTGTATTAGCAGCAGGTGTTGTTGCGGTTGTGTTAGCAGCAGGCGTTGTTGCATTAGCAACAGGGGTTGTTGCAGTTGTGTTAGCAGCAGGCGTTGTTGCATTAGCAGCAGGTGTTGTTGCGGTTGTGTTAGCAGCAGGCGTTGTTTCATTAGCAACAGGGGTTGTTGCGGTTGTGTTAGCAGCAGGCGTTGTTGCATTAGCAGCAGGGGTTGTTGCGGTTGTGTTAGCAACAGGTGTTGTTGCGGTTGTGTTAGCAGCAGGCGTTGTTGCATTAGCAGCAGGTGTTGTTGCATTAGCAACAGGGGTTGTTGCGGTTGTGTTAGCAGCAGGCGTTGTTGCATTAGCAGCAGGTGTTGTTGGAGCAACTGCATATGAATTGTGAAAATAATTTAGATTTCTCCTATTCTCATCTTATAAACAGTTACAAACAAAATATGACTGATTGGTGTTCTAGGTTTGTTCAAGTGTCCAAAATGGAAAACTCTTAGTTAAAGAGGTCCCTCAAAACAAACACTTTTTAGCTTTGGGTTTCCATAATGGCACATTTTTCTAAATCAGACCCCTTAGCTCAAGACTAAAATATCGAGATAGAAAATCTACAACCCTGAGTTATAAAATAATAAGTAAATTTATTTTACCATATTGCAATGATGCTATCATTATCAGCAAAAATAACGTCACTCTTTGTATTTGATACGTCATTGTTCTTGTCCTGTGGAAAAAGTGAAAAATTTAATAGAAAGTTTGAAAAAAAAACTAGCAGAATAGCCCATTGGAATCAGGATTGGACCTAATATTTTCGTCCATATGAATTTTTTTGTTGAATCATTTTCACTTGAACATTTTTTGAAATCGAGTCGAATTCAAGATGGCAGGTTCCAAAAAAATAAACCTTTTAGAATAGGTTCATACAGTATTGGAATAAATATTAGAAACTACAGAAAGTATATTATTCTGTGTATGTTCAACCATGGAGGTAAGAAAAAGAGGTGGAGACTCAACTCATACTATTCCATTTTATCCAATCCTTGGGAGCCAATTGCTGTTTGGTTGCTTTGGGAAAAATAAATTTCTCAGACATGCACCCATGGGAATATTAAAGTTGGTGACAAGTTCAATTCCTTGGCCGCGTTCAGACGTTACAGATTTATCAATGGACTTTTCCAGAAAAAATCCATATTCCAACTGTTGAGGATGTCGATTTTTCTTAACACCAACCCCCTGGTTATCCGTGCCGAAAATTTCGAACCCCCTTGGATATCCTTTTGAGAGTAAAAGGTACAAGGTAGCACTGCAAGAGTTATGCTAAGGCTAATGAAGCAACTTTATACTTTTCAAAAAGCCAGTAAAAATGCGGACCGAATCGTGGGTCGGGGCTAATTATACGACGTAGACAACTGGAGTTATGCGTCAATGATTTTATGAGTCAACGAACTTTTGCTGATTTTTCTCTTTTTATAGGCCAGCTACATTTAGCCCCGACCTCTGATGACGTTCTACAAGGCTTGGGTCTATCCATAGAAAAAGAATAACGTGCCTAAGGCTATCTAAAACCTTGCAGTTTTCAAAACACTACGAATTTAGGACCACTCTTCAATTACTATTTACGGGTACTATTCGTTAAATTTCAACGCCTTTTAAAGATTAAGTGAAAAATAAAAGGCTATTTTTTCATTTGCAATTTATTTCATCACTATAGCACGAGTCAATCTTTTAAATCAAAGCCTATGATAACGTCACATTTTGCAGACCGAAAATTTCTTCCTTAACCCAGTCGAGAGTCATTTGGGGTTGCAGGTTCGATCTCGGTCACCATACACCGGTCACTGATCACAAGTATTTCAAACATTCACGCAACAACAAATCGATGGAGACCCATAGATTATTCAAAAGCCTCGCACTCTAATCAGTGGCACACTATGTGTGTTCTCAACGGAGAATGTTGTTTTTGCTCATATTCCTTATATGGAAGTCAAAATCTCTAAGTACCTTTTGTATTCGTCTCTGCGGATTCTTTGGATAAGCTAGTTAAAATGATTCAATTACAATTATAAATGACTAGTAAGGCAATTAAATATATTAGGTCCACCGCACATCGAGATTGGATACCTCATGTCATGTGGAAGATTGATATTTTCATACCTGATTTTAAGAAGGTTTACTGGAATATGCTATGAGAATCAATTTCAGCCAATCTGTAAAACCTGTATCACAAAAAAAGGAAAAAATAATTAAAAAATTTCAACACCATGTTTTAGGTTCTGACTAGACGTTTCTACCGTCTAAAACAAGATCCTCTATTCGACGAAGTGCGGACATTTGAACCGGTATTTTATTATTTTAATTTTAACCGCCGCGCAAGCGTCTGATTTTGCTGAGTCACAAAACACGGGAATTGTGCTTGAAAAATGATGCGCGCGGGCGAAAAATGTGCTTATAAAAAAACGCTACGGCATGAGAGATTTGGACAATCATCGTATTCAGCTAACGTAGCGAGTGTGTTGCTAGCATAGGCGTGCAGCAAAATACGCAGCTAGTTACTAGTCTAGTGCCAAAGCTTAAGTTTTACATTGCCGAGGACTAAAAAATATTAATAAAATATTTATTGATGTCGCTATTAACCGATTTGGAATTTTTCGACCTATTTGCCGGATGTCTGCTATTATATTCCCGACATGGGAAATTTAGTTCCAGATGTCAGGTTTAGTTTCAATTTGCAAAATAATTATACAGAACGCTTGTAAATGACTACAATCTTGATCATCAAAATAGTTTTTCATTGATAAGAAGATGAAAATCCTTGGTAAATGGGTCGCCAATATAGATTTAGGGGTCGGCAGCAAACAGGTGGAAAACTTCGGAAATAACCGATATTGTTAACACAAAATCAAGCGTCGTTAGACTACCCAGCAGATACACAACTGTATTCCAACAACAACAACAACAACAACAACAACAACAACAACAACAACAACAACAACAACAACAACAACAACAACAACAACA
>JAUJPO010064280.1:0-12651 GCA_032270745.1 Tiaropsis multicirrata | reverse complement strand
AAGAATCCAATAACCAACACCCTCCATAATATAACACCCTGTACTTTTGCGTGGGTTTTGGGGTGCAACCACCTGTAGTCTTGTAGAAATTAGAAAAACTGGAAAATTTTAGTTAAAGACATATTATATACCGTTGGGGAACGGAAATTTTATGTAGATTAAGAAAATCCACATGGCAATTCTTTTTTTGGACATTTTTCTACCAGAGACTTAACTCCATGTCCCCCCACAATTTTTCTTTATTATTTGTTTTTAAGAAATACCTTTTCTTTTATCAATAGAAACCTTTTTCCTCCTTAGGGTGAGACCAATTTAATTAGTTGTTTTACAGGCCCAACCGACCAATATTTTTGGAAAAGTGAAATAAAAATAAAATGGAAAGTGAAAGTCACTAATAATTATTTTTCATGAAAAGAAATAAGAAAAATATAATTTAAATTTTTTGACACATTTTCATGACAAACTTTCATTTAATTCTAGCTCAAAGAACAAATTTATTGTAAAACAAATTCTGAAAAAATTCTCCTAAATTTTTATTTTTGCCCGTAAAACAACAAATCAACTTGGACTCGCCTTAACTAATTTTTAAGTAATTAACTAACTCGCACTTTTCGATTTGCGACTCACGCTTTTAATTTGCAACTCACACTTTTAAATTTCAACTCGTACATTTAAATTTCAACTCGCACTTTTAATTTGCAACTCGCGAATTTTGTGTGTTAGTGTGTTTGATGCAACTTCTAACTCATAACTCGCAAAAATTAACTCACCACTTGTGGTTTTAAACGCAACTCGTAACTTGTAACTCGTAACTCGCAACTTGTAACTCGCAACTCGCGTCTTATCAAATCACGTATAAAAGTGGTATAAAATTTCTTTCACGTCACTATGAACAAATCTTTGCTCTTATTTATCCCGCGATTGTGGGAAGTGCCCGACTGCCTGGCTTACTTGAGGGCAAACTGCCCAGTTATGCAGTTTCAATTCAATCTTTTTTCAATTCTATTTAGCTAGAGGATAGAATCTAGTGTAGCTGAATCAAGTTCAGTCAGGGTATATCGGCAAGTTTTTGTCCTCGCTGCACTCGCATCATTAAAACCCCGTAAAAGCGGGTGTTTTGTCTCTACTCTCCGTTGTATAAAGTCTTTAAATTGCTCTAAAATATTTTTGCATAGGTAAAATTACTTGAAACTGAGTGGAAAAAAAAAAATATTTGAACAATTCTATCCAGTGTGATTTTCATGTTCTTATTTTCTTCATTCTTGAAATAAAGAACTGAAAAATTACACATGACATGAAAGAAAAAATGTCCATAGGAAGGAGTTACAAGATGTTGGAAGAGTCGTAAAATTCATAATTACCAAACATTTGCATGTGTTCCATCTGGGGAATAAAATCATTACGCTTATCGTTTTTGTTTGGACAGTATTGTTCTATAAACGTTCCTCAAAGCAAAAGGCTAACCTTTCCATATATCCAAACAGAGTTGTTATAACTTTTACCAACATAAAGTTATTTGCATTGAAAGTTGATCAAAATCAAGAAAATTCTCAACAAACTTTCAGCTGGGGAGTCATCAAAAATTCGTCTTTTGATTTGAAATTTTCATTGTTGCTTAGAATCAGGTTTCTCCACTACTCTGTAAAACCGCTTTTCAGGGGGTAAACCTAATAAAAAAACTAATACTTTAGTTCTGATTTTGATTTTTTAAGGGTTTGTTCTTCAAATATAATAAGTTACAGAACTTTTTACAAAAATTAAAAGGTTCATTATTTTTTAAGATATGATCAAAAGTTTAGACATCGTTATTTTTGTTTACTTTTTTACGCATTTCCAAACGTAACACTCGTGGTAATTAGTCGACGCTATTTTTAATGTTGGTAATGTTATGAGGATGCTTTTTTTTTAAACGACATACGGTGTGGCTCGAACATTCAGGCCTGTTCTTTATTCGTCCTTCATTTGTACCTACATCTCGCGGAATACTCTCTGCAAAGTTTGCAATAGATTTGAGTAACTTCATTTCCAGAATCAGCCTCGTAACCAAGACAGCTAAAATTCCAACCTAACACAACTTTCTTCTTAGGCATGGTGAGTTGAAATGAATGAGGGTTCCTTAATTCCAAAATCAAAATAATAATAGAAACATTATCAAAAGCAAAAAAGGAAGAGAAACTTCTTTTAAGCTGTTGTTCGTCACACACATCAACATAATCCTCATATTCTGGACTTTTTTTTGACAAAAATATGTCTACGTGCGCAAGTTTCAGCCAATCAGATTTAGTTTACTTGATGTTTTTGTGACTTTTTCAAACGAATTTGCTAATCGAAAACTTGTGTTAACGTTATCTGTAGAAAGCCCCCTTGTGAAAACAGTTAAAAAATATTTTAGAACTTTCGTTCTAGGTCAGCTTTGCCGTCCTATTGTTGGCAGGCCGACCTAGAGGGTAAAATACGTCAGCAAATAAAAGCCGACTTCAGCTCAAGTTGCCTCAGCTTTTACGTCGGCGTTGCCGAATGCCGACCTGGATTCACAGGGCTGCACAATACATTTTACTGAGGTGTACCATCAACCGGGCTTCATGGAATCCTCCAGTCAAACATGGGATTACCAAATATCTGGTCTTCTTTTCTGGTCAAAACAACATCTGAGATTTTTCTCTGGATTCACAGGGCTGACGGTGGTTTCCAGGGTCATATAAAAAATAACCAAAATTAATAGAACCCAATCAAAAGCTTGGTGTTCAATAGCAGAATTCAATACTAAATTGATTTAAGTTTTGCGTTCGCAATTTTTTGTTTCATTGATAAGTTCAATCCTCTGGTAAGACCACAAAATGCCAGTAGTTTTCAAATTACTACACAGTATAACTTTCAAGGTAAAGTCAACTGCATACCATTCTTCAACAAGAAAACATTCTTAAACAGAAATAGCTGAAAATCCCAAGTTTCCCCTCCATTTTTTCAAAAAATTCTGGAATTTGCCCTCTATTTTAGGTGTTTTGTTAGAAAAAATGACATAATTCTAACTTACGTAAATCACAAGGGAAATAATGAGATAATTAACCTTTTTAATGATTTTCCAATTTTAGGTTGATGTCAATTCAGTGGAGACTTTTGAAAATTTCCCAATTTCAAAAAGAACATTGCAGGGTGAGAAACACTAGTCAAGTCACTCCATTTAAATTTCTAATCAATATGAATTTTAGAAAAACAACATGAAAATTGGAAAAAAATCTTTTGGCGGGAACAAAGTATGGCAGATTTGGTGTGAACATAATTTAGCGGATGGCAAAAAAGTTAAATATGGCAGGAATTTAATTTGGCGGATGGCAAAAAAATATTAAAATTTGGCAGGAATTTAATTTGGCAGATGCTGAAATTTTTAACCTTAAAAACAGCAAAAACACCTTTAAGGATGCATATATTCAAGAAAATTAATTTGGTGGGAACTTACTTTGGCGGATTTTGGCAGATTTTGGGCAAAACATCCAAATCCGCCAAAATTTCTTCCCACCAAAGTTTGTTACCCTAAGGTAGAGCGATAAAAAGGATTCATGAAATCTTATGTTATATGTTAGTCTTACTTAGTCTTTCAAAGCAATTTTCAAAGATTTTGTGTTGTCTGAGGTGTTTCTTTCATTTTTTTGCAGGTCTTTCAGATGCTGGGTTTAGCAAGCCTACAGAAATACAAAAGGATGGAATTGCATTAGCATTAAGAGGATTAGATGTTCTTGGTGCCGCAAAAACTGGCTCTGGGAAAACTCTAGCTTTTTTAATTCCGGTAAGTACTATTTTCTTTCATATTCAGTACAGCTTTACACTAGTATGACAACACCCCTTACAACACTTTCTTACTCAAGGTTTGCAAAACTTATACCACCAAGTCAAATACCAATATATTTTGTTAATAATGTAGCCTTTTATGTGATTCAGTATCATAGAAAATCTGTTTTAGATTAGGTTTTTTTTTTTTTAAACGAATTTCTTTGTTTCAGGTTTTGGAACTGCTATGGCAAAACAAATGGTCAAACATGGATGGGTTGGGTGCTCTCATTATTGCACCTACTCGAGAGTTGGTATAAAAAGAAATTATTATTTAGTCCATTGCTAAAATTTGAAACCCCTTTTTATGTGTTTTTGCGTTTTTTTAAAAGCTAATTTTAATTTGGTAAAAGTTCATAACATGGTAACCTTCCTTATGAACCTATTTTGAAAAGTTGAATCATCCATTTCTTTCTCATAGTTTGGTAGTATTGCATTGATTTTAGGGTAGATTTTCCTTTTCAACCAGAGTGAGTCATCCTTACGTATTATTGTTAAAGTTGATGATGGGCTGCACAACTCGTTTTGGTTCTTCTGGTGACCATGGCAACAAACCATGCTAATTTGATAATTTTTATATAGGCACTTCAGACGTTTGAGGTTTTACGCAAGGTTGGAAAACATCATGACTTTTCGGCTGGTCTTATCATTGGTGGAAAGGTAATGGAACTTGAAATAAAGGCTTGGAATACTGATGTAAACTTGGTCAGATAAAATGTCAAAAATGTGGGTCCGACATAACAGGTTTTGGGGTAGACAATGTCCAATATTTCATAATGGTTCAAGCAAATCGGACACAGAGCAGAGATATTCTGACAGCTTTTATTATTGATATTTCAAACATTTAGTATTTAGATTTGATTTTATATTCTGTATGTTTTATTTAATCAGGATGTCAAAGAAGAGCAGCTTCGCATCAGAAGCACCAACATAGTAATATGCACTCCAGGGCGCTTGCTTCAACACTTTGATGAAACAGCAAGTTTTCATTGTGACGACCTCAAAGTGTTGGGTATAAAAAATTCTATGTTCTGATTTATTTAATTGAACTATAACCTTTCGTGCTCAAACATGTTGTTTTTAAAATACTTATTTATGTTTTGAATTTGTTTTGTCATGAAATCATAAAATTAAATTTAATAATTAGGTAATAATAGTTACCCTCTTCCTCATATTTTGGTTCATTTTTTATCAAAAAGCATTTCAATTTCAGTTATCAGTGATGTTTATGATTATGCTAAACTAAAAATAAAGTCTAAAACTTAGTTAAGGTTAGCTAAAGTATAAACTCGAAATGTGCAATTATTCTTCTTTTAGTACTCGACGAAGCAGACCGAATCTTAGATCTTGGCTTTAAAAACACCATGAATGCTATCATTGATAATTTACCGGAAGATAGACAAACTTTCTTGTATTCGGCAACACAAACAAAGTAAATGAAATCTTACAATCTTTTGCTAGCTTAATCATCCTAATCAATAATTTTACGGTAAATCTTCTTTCTACACATCACTATTTAATGGGTGAAAGATTTTCATTGTTGTGTAAATCTATACACTAAGTACGGCTTAATACGAATTCTTTTTGCGTACAAACATTTTCTCAGTGACCCCCCTCGTATGCAAACGTACACTATTAAAACCACCCATAGTGCGTACGTACAATCTAAATGACTCCACGGGCTCGATATATTGGAAGACATTCAAAACACATTTTCGTAATTTGGAATTAAACCTTTCATTTTGTTTAGAACGGTTCAAGACTTGGCACGCCTAAGTTTAAAGGTATAATTTCTATAGAATACTCCTTTCACAATTTTTCGTAACATATAAAGAAATGGTATTCTATATTATATAACAGTTAGTATGGAAACTCCGGTCTGGAGGTCTTTTGTATTTGTCTTGTGTTTATATTTTTGAACTTGCGTTGGTTTGAATTGGTTTGTTTTGCTCACTTTTTGATCATTTGATTAAAAAACAAACCAATTCCAAAGATAAGATATTGGTAACGTGATCAATAAGTGAGCAAATTGACATTTGACTTTCGTTTTAAACAATTAAAAAGTTTGACAAAAAGTTTTATCAATAGATTTATTTTTTACTGACTTTTACTGATTATAAAAAAGTGGTGTTTTAGTAAAATTTCAAACATTTCACCTTCTGTTAGAACCCGGAATACATTGCGGTTCACGAGAATTCCAAATACGCCACACCTAAAAAACTGACACAGGTAAATGGTAATTCCAATCTTTATTAAGTGTGTTTATTCTGTATCAACTTTTATTCATTCATCTATAAATTCTTCATAGTTGCAGAAAAACTATTAAGAAAATTCTATCAAATTGTTTCGTCAATGAGTTCAAATTATTAAATGGAGTTCAATTTTTTAAATGGGATTTTTGGACCCTTTTTGCTACGCTGTATTTGGGAAATTACCTGGTTTTATTTCAGTGTGCTAAGAGTCAGATAGTCAAATTTCAGTGTGAAAAGTTTAATGATTGCAGCTAAATACTTTCTCAAGTTTCAATAAGATAACCACACTATCCCGAGAAAACAATAAAAGTTCGAACCATACTCGAACCGTGTTTACACAAAACGTGCGAGAAATATGATAAAAGCTGCCTCCCTTAAATTTTCCTTTGCTTTTTCATACTTTATTTCTCCAATATATCTTGGATAAAATGTACCGAAATTTCTAACATTTTTAAAAAATTTTAGAATTATGTGGAAGTGAATTTGGAAGATAAAATCAACTTCTTATATTCGTTCATCAAGAACCACTTGAAATCGAAATGTATTGTTTTTTTGTCTAGCTGTAAACAGGTAATGTTTTTCTCATCATGAATAGTATGAAAGTTGAACAGAATATAACGTAGGAATAATACTAGTCGTTAACTTTTGTTAGGATATCACCAAAGCTGATAAACTGATAATCACCACAGTTGACATTACACAGACATCCAATGATACAATTCCACACCTCAATCCCAGCCCGGACGTTATTATTTTTATTTGTACTGTTTTAATTAATGGCATTGATTTGTGCAAGCTTATTCCAAAAGGTTGTTAGATAAAAAGTTTTCAATCCTTTTGTTGTATCTTTTAACGCAAAACAACAGAAACAATACATCAGAATGTGCTGATAGGCTTTAATAATGGTTAAAGGATAAATGTTAAGGATGTCAATTTTTCTTAACACCAGCCCCCTGGATTTACTATATCCTTAACAGTGGGGGTACGGATTTTTTTTGAGAAAGCCCAATTACTTCATAAGAATCTTGCCTTTAACTTGTTCTCTTTTTTTCAGGTCAAATTTATTTACGAAACGTTCCGAAAATTTCGACCAGGAATATTACTGTTATCACTATACGGTAAACAGAGTCAAATGAAACGCATTGGAATCTACCAAAAGTTTTGCAATTCGCCAAACGCTGTTATGTTTGCCACAGACATTGCTGCAAGAGGATTGGGTATTTATAAAAACTGCTCATTTGTTGTTTAACTAGACCCTCGTCTAGATTTTTACAGCGATTTGAATACCTTTAACCGGATTTCTGGGTTTCTAGCCTTGGTATTATGTTATTGTCTATTCTTTGTAAATGGTTTGTATTTTTCTTGATTTCATCGTGTTATGTGTTTTGGTCATTTCTTTCATGTTAAAATGGAATTAATTTTACTTCTAGATTTTCCTGCAGTGAATTGGGTATTGCAGTTCGATTGTCCTGAAAATACGGATACTTATATCCATCGAGTTGGTAGAACAGCGAGGTATCGCCACTCATTCATAATCATAGCATACCACATAGTACACCAGCCTTTTCGAAACATAATTTGTTATCATTGTTCATGGTATTCTACTACAGCTACTACTCGCCTTATTTTCAAGATTGTTATATTTTAGAAACCATTACTATTTCGTTAGTCGACAGATCTTTATTAATGAGTAATACGCACAAGTCTCACTGATTGTTATTGGATTTTTGGACCTACCTGCTGGAGGTCCTATAAATTAACCTCTGTCCGTCCGTCTGTTCGTTATGAGCTTTTCTCGAGATTAGTTAATTCAATTTTTCTTATTTTTTGCACAAAGATAGCTAGCCTTAAACCTTCGTTCGTTCGTTCTTATGGTCTTATGGTCTTATGGTCTTATGGGTTAATTCCATTTTATAACTAGGTAGGTCCATAAAAGTATCACTTGTTTATAAAAATCTAACCTATGTTTTTATAACTTTGTAAAATTGCTCATTAGATACGAGAAAGGTGGGCAAGCCCTCTTGATGTTGTTACCTTCAGAAATGAATTTAATCGAGGTACTAAGCCTTCATTTTTCCCATCAGTTAGTTACCTACATTTTTACATGTTTTATTTTTCTTAAGAATTTTTAAAACCAGCCCTGCTTTTCGGGTCAGACCGTACCCGAATTAGCTCAACGACTTAAGATTTTTATTTTAAGCTGACCCTACTTCAATATGTTTGTCTAATATTGTCTTATTTTAGTAGCTTACTTTCTTTTTCTACTTTTCAGCAACTAAAAGACTGTAAGGTTCCTATACACGAGATCAAGTAAGGACTTTTGACTACCTTGAAATGTAAGGATTTTTGACTACCTTGAAATGAGATAAAAAAAAGTGCAATTCTGACCGACTTCTCAGTTAGTTCTCACGTTCTAGTCTAAGCTTCGAGATGTTCATTTGACAGAAGAAGAAACTTTTATTTTATTTTTGGCTAAGGTTCATCGACCAGTTCTTCTCTTGACCTAGATATAGAAACACTCCTTCAAATTATTTTTAAGTTAACGTGGTTTTCTGGTTTCTACTTTACAAGGGCAAATCCCAAACGGTTACGATCAATTGAGGGAAAATTACAAGGATTTTGTGCACAGGATCAAGAAATCAAGCATTGGGCACAAAGGGTTGGTATTTTTTCTTCCAACTGTATATCGTTAGTATGAAAGTTCCAGTCATAAGCACTGGATATTCAGTCTCAATTTCCGAAACCATTGCTCAGTAGGCATGGAATGTTGTTTTGACGTTCAAACAACGTTTTTGAGGCTGAGAAAACTCAGACAAACAGCCACAGAATTCTGCGCTGTGGATGATAACATTACACCCCTACCTCTCTAATGTATCATGATTAAAAATAATTGTCTGGAAAACGAGACGAATCTAATTCCTTCACAACCGTGTTTCTATTTTTTTAACTTTTGCTTTTTTTGCTTCTTTGTATGATTTTTAGTGGCTGATGTGAAAATAGTAGTCTAGATTTAGACCAAACAAGATACCGAAAGCCCAAAATAAGGATTTAAAGAAGACTGGTATTGAAATCTTTATTCCGTCAGTAACTTTCCTCATAATTTCATTCATTTCTTCTTTTTTTTTGTTCGTCTAGAGTATCGTATCTTATGCGCGTTCAGTTCATTTACAAAGTGATAAAAGTATATTTGATGTCAAGAAACTCAACTTTGAAGATTTCGCAAAGTATTTTTTTACTGTTTTTTATTGCGTTCTTTTGTTTCCAAGTTTAATCTCTCTTTCTCTAATAGTTCGGACAGCCCTTACACGATGGTCCGCTACAAATTTAGGTTGAGTCCAAAATTGTCATTATATCGGTTTTTTGTCGTGTCGGATCTAATTGTGATATAAAGTCTGCTAAAGATCGACCGTCTAAAGTCAAAGTTTTCGAGAATGCGCGATCTTAATCAATTAGATTCGACACGGCAAAAAACCGACCGGCTAAAGCAGTGAACTGTTATCGGATAGAATTATATCTTTTCTTTGATATGTCAGCATCTATTCAATTCAAATTCCTATTTTTCTAAGTAATTGCTGATTTTGAAAATATATATAAACCAAGGGACCGAAATGCCCTAAAATTGGATTTGAAAATCATCAAATTATGTGCATAAATTTCCCGAGTTGAAAAGATTCTAATCAGGCGTGACAAAAATGCAATTAAACAAGAAAAGGGCAAAAGTACTTCATTATTTTCGCACGCTTTTGCAAGAATTCCCGCTGACACTAAGGAACCCTTGCAGGCACGCATCATTTTTGAGAAAAAGATCAAATGGAATTCTATCCGGTAACAGTTCACTGACTAAAGTAAGCTTGAAAGAGCTTTCTCGTTTCATGTTACGTTGTTATCGTTTTATGTTACGTTGTTATCGTTTCGTTGTTATCGTTTTATGTTACGTTGTTATCGTTTCATGTTACGTTGTTATCGTTTCATGTTACGTTGTTATCGTTTCATGTTACGTTGTTATCGTTTTATGTTACGTTGTTATCGTTTTATATTACGTTGTTAACACACTTTTCATTTAAGGTCATGTGGTTTGTTGGCTCCACCTAAAATTCGGTTCATGAAAGTACGTTACGCTCGCTTCTCTAGATTAATAATGTTGTATCTGTAATTTTTGGAATCTTACCCAGCAACCTCACCAAATTATGACACACATTTGAATATTTTTTATCGTTATCACATGGCACAATTAAATACTTCGGTCCGAGTGTTTGGAAGATGTTTGGGGCTTAGATAAAAACCCGAATTCTGGAACCGTCGAAATAGGCTAATAACGGTGTTTCTGGTCGTTTACTGGACCGGAGAAGGTCCAGTCAGGCCCTCTGGGGGTACGGGGAGACAGGTATTATAGTACTCATTGGGAGAGATCCCAGTCCAGTCGAACTTTCGGAGGGCTTCCCGCCTTTTGACCACATTTTCTCTTGTAAAAAAGCTCTAGTATGTTTCCATTTAGCCTACAAAATAAACACTGAAAATCAACTTTATTTCGTAGAAACTAGACAAAAAGATGGGACGAAGTGATTCAACTGCATCCACAAAATCGAACGATTCCTCTTACTCCAAACTTGGAATAGAGGTTTTAGCTGAACGCTGTAGAAACCCCTCTGATGACGAAGACAGTGAAATCGGAAGTGAAAGTAGCGACGTTGGAAAAATGAAATTACTTGGAAGTGACGAAGATGAAGACGATGATATTCTGGTCAAGAAGAAAGGAAAACAATATCACGAAAATATTCAAGTTGAAGACGTGGTATAATGATTTATGTGTCAGATTAATTTATCTAAAATACAATTCTCTTTCTATGAACTGTGAGACTCGGATTCACGGCTTTAAAATTTACACTGCTGATCTCTCGTTGATTTCCTTCTATTTGGTATAAGATATAAATGTTTCTTGGTTCAACATTAAACAAAACAATAATTAGTTGTGATTGCCGTGCAAAGACAAACCTTTTTTGTTGTTTCAGTTCTCCTAGTAACGGCAAATTATTTCTATCCATAGGCTGATATCAAATCTTCAAAGAAGGAGAAGGTTAAATTACCAAGCAAAACAAGCTTGGCAAAGAAATTGCTACGCAAGAAAATCAAAGTCAACACGAAAGTTACTTTCGATGAAGATGGTGAGGCTAAGGTATGCCTTGTTTAAAGTGTCTCTCTCCCTCTCACGACGTCGTCATCTTTAACAAGTCCCTCCTTTGCTTTCTAATTATTTTTCCTTAATTTTTAAACCTCTCTCGAATAAAAGGAGTTCTACCCCTATTAACTGAATTTCATTTTGTTCAATTTTGAAATCTATCCCATCGGCTACTGCCCTTTATCATTAACAACCCTTCGTTTCCTAAGTTTTTTACGTCCTTCCCTTTAAAAGCTCTCTCGAAAGAAGGAGTAGGCCCCTTGAACAGAATTTCAAGCGAATTTTTTCCTCCATCTTGAGTCGACAACTCTCTTGTTCCGGACAATACATCCCCTGTGAGCTATTATGTTTTGACTTGTCGAAATATCTTTGTTTATCCAAGGTTGATTCAGCAGATGATGCTAAGAGCAACCAAGAAGAAGACGGTCTATCAGATAGTCAGTATAGTACCGAAGGCGAGGGAGGTGGTGGAGGTATTGATTTGCAAGCAGCAAAAGAACGGATGAAAAAGGAAGACAAGGTCGACCGACAACGCGAACGCAAACGAATCAGGGAGAAACACAAAGAAGTTAAACGCAAAGAGAAACAAGAACGAGTCGCTAAAACTTCGGTTTGTTTGATTTTGTTATTCTATTTCAGAATTAATTTTGTGTGTCATGATTATATATCAACCAACCTCCCACCTCTGATGGCTTTTTTCAACCTCTGAAATCATTACTAGCAATTTAAATATCGTTTTACTTATACCATGTAATATTTATTACACTGTTTGTTTCATTGACCTGATTGATCATGTGAACTAAAAGTTACCTTTAATCATAGCCTGTTCCAAACTTTTTTGGGAAGCAAAATTTGGAACACGCTAACTGTTGGTACTGGCTGTCCCTGACGGTCCCTGACGGTCCCTCCTACATTTTAATACGACTTTAATTGAACCCTAACGCAGAGTTGTTAATAGAGTCCATTCTATTTTGTTGATTGGTACAGGGTGGTGAAGTGATGCTTGGAGAAGTAACGCTCGGTCATGATGAAATATCTTTCGACGAAGATGACGATGATGATACAGATGGACCTCACTTAAGACAGATTGCCAATGAATCGGATGAAAGGTAAAATACTCTACAGTGTTGAGTGGAATTTCTATTTAATTTGAGCATAAGCTTCAAAATATGTTTTTTTGGTTTGATTTTCAATAATAATGCTCATAACATGAAACATTGTGATATCTCCTAATTATTTCATCGAATGTATCAATCTCTTTTGGAACGTTTTCACCGTGTCCAGCGCCCAGCGGATTTGATTTCAAAGAATATTTCTGGTATACCTTATCGGACAAAAAAATGTCGGACAAAAGTGACGAAATCTTTTGGAGGTGACGAAAATTATGTCCGACGAATA